>JAIUZE010046085.1:0-68450 GCA_022085475.1 Heliosperma pusillum | reverse complement strand
AAGCTCTAGAAATGTATCTTCCATGGAAGATTCTCATGCCTCTCAAAATCACAAACTCATGCAAGAGATGGGTGAACTTAAGAGCTTGGTATCCAACTTGGTTGTTAACAAAGGTAATTCATTTTCTCAACACCCCGAATCACTTGAATGTTCTTATTGTGGAGGTGAACATGCTACAAATACATGTTACATCATCATTGAGCAAGGAGCCACCATGGAGAGTGTCAATGCCATGAGGTATGGGAACTACAATGCTAGAAACCCAAGTGGGGGAGGGATGTAGAACCAAGTGGGAAATCGTGATCTTTTGGGGTGGGGAGGAGACAAGTCAAAGAGTTTTGAAAATGGTCAATTCAATCACTTGAGAGCCCAAAATCCAACCCAAAACCGAAACTCTAATTTCAACCAAAATCCCCAAAGAAATTTCAACAACCCAAGACCCAACAACTCAAATTTTCGAAGTAATTCTCAATCCCAAAGACAACCAAACCAAAGTCCAAATCAAGGGAATTCTTCTTCTCAAGGGAACTTGAGTGACATCTTGCAAACACTTCTTGCTAATCAAGAGAAGGATAGCGAGGAGGCAAGGAGGGATATAGAGGAAGCAAGGAAGGATAGGGAGGCTAACAACCTTAGGGTGAACAACTTGGAAACCCAACTATCCCAAATGGCCTCAAATTTGTCAAAATCCCAAGCCTCAAGCTCCACAAGATTCCCATCTCAAACCATTCCCCCACCAAGGGAAAATGCTAGTGCCATGACATTGAGGGGAGGCAAAGAGTTGGAAGTAAACCCCCTTGGCAAAGGAAAGGAAAAGGTGAAGAATATTGAGATGGAAACCATTGAGATTGAAGACCAAGGAGAATTGGTGGTTGGTCAAGAAGAGATATCGAAGAATGAGAAAGGGGGATCCACAAGCAAGGACCCCAAGGGAGACATTTCAAGGCAGGGCAAAGACACTATTGAAGATGATGAAGTGGAGGAGTACATACCGGAAGTCCCATTTCCTAGTGCTTTGATAAGCACAAGGAAATATGCCAAGGAGAATGACTTATATGAGACTTTCCGGAAATGTGAGGTAAACATCCCGCTTCTTAACTTGTTGAATAGTGTCCCTAGGTATGCAAAGTTCTTGAAAGAACTTTGTACACCTACGAGAAATCTTAAGAAGGGAACCCATAAGGTTAGGGTGAGTGAACATGTGTCGGCCATTTTCAAACAAAATTTACCCAAGAATTGTGGAGACCCGGGCATGTTCACCATCCCTTGCACTATTGGGGGAAAGAGTTTTGAACGTGCCATGCTAGACCTTGGGGCTTCTATAAACGTCATGCCTTTATCTATTTATGAGACCCTAGGTTTAGGACCTTTGTCTAAGACCGGGGTAGTCATTCAACTTGCCGATAGGTCTAGTGTTTACCCTAAGGGCATGGTAGAGGATGTACTAGTGGAAGTCGATAATCTTGTCTTTCCGGCGGATTTCTACGTCTTAGATATGGAATCTAGCTCTAGTGCCACCCCTCTCCTTATTGGTAGGCCGTTTATGAAAACTTCAAATACCAAGATCGATGTTTCAAACGGGTGCTTGACTATGGAGTTTGAAGGGAAAAGATTAACTTACAATATATATGACTCCATGAGGCACCCGAGGGACCATCAATCTTGTTTCTTCTTGGATATCTTTGAGCCATTAGTGAATCAAATGTATAAACTTTGTGATAGAGACCCACTCGAGGTAGCTTTAACTAACCCCATGGAAGAGGAAGGTTTGCGCTTGTTGTTGGCCGTTGATGTGAAGGAATGTCTTGAAGACTTGGAGAGGGAAGAGCCCATAGAAACATATGAGGAGCTCAACATCATAAAGATGCTGAAAACAGGGCAAGGCAGTGCTCGACGCAGCCTGCGTCACATGACGCAACCTGCGTCGTACGACGCAGCCTGCGTCACTGGACGCAGCCTGCGTCCTACACTGGCGAACTTGTCCGAGTTGTTTGCCTTGAGTATTCCACTCCACAAGCCCCTCCCTTCCATAATCCAGCCCCCGAAGGTCGAGTTGAAGACCCTTCCAAGCCATTTGAATTACATCTTTCTAGGGGACAAGAACACCCTACCAGTTATCATTTCAAGCACACTCACCGAGGACCAAGAAGACAAATTGGTATCACTACTTGAAAAGCATAAGGAAACATTTGGGTGGAGCATAGCGGACCTAAAAGGGATAAGCCCGGTGACTTGCATGCACAAGATACGGCTTGAAGTGGATGCCAAACCGGTCCGACAACCCCAAAGGAGGCTCAATCCACCCATGGCGGAGGTAGTCCAAGAAGAGGTAATTAAGCTATTGCAAATGGGTATCATTTTCCCTATTTCCGACTCTCGTTGGGTTAGCCCAACTCAAGTCGTACCCAAAAAGGGAGGAGTGAAGGTAGTCAAGAATGCACAAGGAGACTTGGTCTCCACCCGACCACAAACCGGTTGGAGGGTGTGTATTGACTACCGCCGCTTGAATGTGGTTACATTGAAAGACCATTTCCCGCTACCATTTATTGATCAAATGTTAGAAAGACTAGCGGGAAAAGCTTTCTATTGTTTCCTTGACGGGTACTCGGGGTATTTTCAAATCCCAATCGCACCCGAGGACCAAGTCAAGACCACATTCACATGCCCATTTGGTACATTTGCTTATCGTCGTATGCCCTTTGGTTTGTGTAATGCACCGGGAACTTTTCCACGGTGCATGTTGAGTATTTTATCCGACTATGTAGAAAGGATCATAGAAGTATTCATGGACGATTTCACCGTCCATGGGGACTCCTATGATGCATGTCTAAAACACCTTGCTCTTGTCTTAGAGCGATGCCAAGAGTCCCATCTCATTTTAAACTCCGAAAAATGTCATTTCATGGTGACTAGTGGCATCGTTTTAGGACATGTAGTGTCGAAAAGGGGGGTTGAGGTGGATAAGGCTAAGGTTGACATTATCAAAACCTTACCTTATCCCTCTAACACCCGAGACATTAGGTCTTTTCTCGGACATGCCGATTTCTACCGGAGATTTATTAAGGATTTTTCCAAGATTGGTAACCCTTTATGCAAGCTTTTGCACAAAGAAGCGGAATTCGTTTTTGATGACAAATGTAGGAAAGCATTCAATGACTTGAAGGAGAGATTGGTCACCGCACCAATTATTCAAGCACCACGATGGGATCTTCCATTTGAAATCATGATCGATGCAAGTGACTATGCATTGGGAGTGGTTTTGGGTCAAAAGAGTGACAAGGGACCCCATGTGATCCAATATGCTTCTACCCTCTTGAATGATGCTCAAAAGAACTATTACACGACGGAGAAGGAATTCCTTGGTGTGATTTATGCTCTAGAAAAATTCCGATCTTATCTCTTGGGCACAAAGGTGATCATCTACACCGATCATGCCGCCATTAGATACCTTGTGGCAAAGAAGGATGCAAAACCAAGGTTGTTGAGATGGATTCTTCTTCTAAGTGAGTTTGATGTGGAAATAAAAGACAAGAAAGGGGTGAAGAATGTGGTGGCGGATCATTTGAGCCGGCTAAACCATGAAGGAAGACCATTATGCCCTCTTGAGGAGGTTGAAGGAGGTCTCCCTCATGAGTCACTTTATGCTATACAAGTGGAGGAGCCATGGTAGGCTACCATGGTCAACTATTTGGTGACGAAGCGGCTTCCAAGCCATTTCTCTTCTCATCAAAAGAGCAAAGTCAAATCCGATGCAAAGTACTATACATGGGATGATCCTTACTTGTGGAAGTTTTGCCAAGATCAACTTGTGAGAAGATGTGTGCCCGAAAGTGAGATTCCTTCCATCTTACATCATTGTCATGACTATGCTTGTGGAGGACATTTTGGGCCACAAAGAACCGCTAGAAAAGTGCTTGAATGCGGTTTCTTTTGGCCAAGCCTTTTTAAAGATGCCCACAAATTTGTAAAGACTTGTGACCAATGTCAAAGGGTGGGGAATTTGACAAAGAGAAATGAGATGCCACAACAACCTCTTCTATATTGTGAGATCTTTGATGTGTGGGGAATTGATTTTATGGGCCCTTTCCCTAATTCCGGTGGTTATTTATACATCCTCTTGGCGGTGGATTATGTATCAAAATGGGTTGAAGCCATTCCTACCCGCACCGATGATGCCAAGGTAGTAGCCATTTTCATTCAAGAGAACATATTCTCCCGGTTTGGCTTTCCAAGGGCTATCATTAGTGATATGTGTACCCATTTTTGCAACAAAGTGATTGGAGGCCTTCTCAAGAGGTACGGGGTGAATCATAAAATTTCCACGGCCTATCACTCACAAACAAACGGGCAAGCCGAACTCTCCAACCGTGAAATAAAGGGAATCCTTGAAAAGACGGTTAATCCGGATAGAAAGGATTGGAGTAAGAGGCTAGTTGATGCATTGTGGGCATATAGGACCGCTTTCAAAACCCCCATTGGCATGTCCCCATTCCGTCTCATCTATGGCAAGGCTGGCCACCTCCCCGTGGAGGTTGAGCACAAAGCCTATTGGGCTATCAAATCTTTCAACCAAAACCAAGATGAGAGCGGTATGCACCGGAAGCTTCAATTACAAGAACTTGAAGAAATTCGCCAAGATGCTTATGAGAACTCTTCCATCTACAAAGAGAAAACAAGAAGATGGCATGATGGGATGATAAACCTTCGAGTTTTCAAGGAGGGTGATAAAGTTCTTGTGTTCCAAAACCGGTTTAAGCTCTTTCCGGGCAAGTTGAGGTCAAGATGGTTTGGACCTTACACCGTCAAGAAAGTGTTTACCCATTGAGCTATTGAAGTGGAAGGGTCCGGGGATGGAAAGCTCCTCAAAGTGAATGACCACCGTCTCAAACACTGCTTCCAAGGATGTGCCCGGGAGGGGGAAGAGGAGGTCTTGCTTGAAGACCCCATTTATCAAAGTTGAAAAGCTTGAAATAGCTAAGTCGAGCCATCGACTCTAAATAAACGGCAAACCATGTACATACTCTATCCTTGTGAATATTTCTTTGAAGTTTCTTTGTTAAATCTTAACATTTAAGTTGTTTTAAGTTAGTTAGACATTGCATCAAACAAAATTTTTTTGAAGTTACTAACGATTTTGTGAAGTTTTGCGAGTTTTTGGCCGCCTCGGGATGCGTGCCACGGATAAAAAGTTCGGGAATCGATGGAATTCAGATATTGGAGGTTATTATGGGCCATTGGAGTGAAATTGCAAGTATGGGGGTGTTTGGAGCACTTAGAAAAATTTTTGCTAAGAGCAAAAGCTAGGAAGAACCGGCAGTGCAGGACGCAGCCTGCGTCGTAGGACGCAGCCTGCCTCGTCACGACGCAGCCTACGTCGAATGCAGATTTCAGTTTATTTTCTATCCTTTGCCCGTGTTCTTCATAAACACAAAACATCATCTTCCTTCTTCAGTTTCACGAAAAACAACCCTAACCCAACCCCAATCCCTCGAAAATCCATCTTTTTCCCTCAAATCTTACAAAACTTTCATCAAAATCAATCCTATTCTTCTTCCTAATCATTATTCTACATTCAATAACCCCAAAATCAATCTCACTCACCGCCAATCTCCGAAAATCCGGTTTGAAAACCTAGCTTTTGTTTTCCTCAAATTCGATTTTTAGGAACTTTTGTTGGGTTTTGAAGGCTATTTGTCTAATTCCTACCTATTCTAATCATCAAGGAGCTTGAATCTTGTGGAAAAGCAAAGGTATAACTTCATACTCGACTTTTCCATTATTCTTCAAGTTTTTGCTCGAATTAGGCTAGAATTAGTCTTAGGTTGAGTTCCCCCTTTCCCTTGATTGATTTTGTAGTTAGGATTGGACAAAGTTTTCTGAGTAAGGTAAAGAAATTCAACAAACACTAGCTTTTTGAGGTGTAGAAATTGTTGCACACCAAGTGTTTGTTGAATTGCTTGAGTGAAAAATCTTTCGAGTGATTGCTTGTTGTTGTTGTAGTGTGTTGTTTGTTAATTTTTGCAGAAATGGCACCCAAGATCTCCAAGTTGTTTGGCAAGGGGAAAAATAAGAGGGCCGCGGTGAGTGAGCGCGACACTGAGGTAGAAGCGGTGTTCATGGGCTATGAAAGGTTGCAAGCTCAATATAAGAAAATTTGGGATCAAATAACCACTCACCCTCTTGTAGCCACCAAATTCTTTTGCCCAACCACCCTCCATGCCTTAGGCATGTTCAGCTTGACAAGGGACATGCTAGCTAAAGTAGGGCTAGAGGCTTATCTCGAGCCGAACTCCTAGGATTACACCTATAGGAGTTTTGCATACGAGTTTCTAGCAACCTTGTCGGAGTTGGATGTGCCCGAAGGTGAGGAGAAAGCCTACCGATTCCGATTGAACCAAACTTGGCATAATGCCCCAACTTCCGAAATCCGTCAAATCCTGAAAAACACCAAACAACCCGAGGACATTAGGTGGCCCAAGGGCAAAATGCATTTGATGTGGGGAAACATTGCCGATGACCACGGCCCGTCTAAGGATGCCAAACTGTCAGCCATCACCCACCCCGTACTCCGCCTAATCACAAGATTCCTCACCACCATTTTCAACTCCGCAGGAGAACCCACCAAAGTACCGAAGAATATCCGGCTATGTTTGTGGACTATGCTTCCGGAGGGGGTAGGGATCCTGGATTGGGCCGATTTGTTTTTGAGAGCTTGCATCAAGCATAGGCAAAAATCGGCGAGGGCAAGCATCCATTGTGGGGGGGTGATTTCTTTCTTGGTGAGGCATTATGAGGGGGGCATTGGTAATGATCAAGCGGTGAACATTTGTAGGGGGTTGACGAGGTACAACCGTCTTGGGCTAGAGGAAGTGCATATGTTTAAGACTAGCAAAGAGCAACCCTTGAAAGGGTTTTGGTTGGGAAGTGACGGGCTAAGTTACATGAAGTTGCCTAGACCTCAAAACAATCCTTTACCTAGAGGACCCGCGGCATGGGATTTTATTTGTCCTAGGGAGGAAAGTTTGGGGGTAAGTAGTGCGGAGGAGGAGGAGGTAGAGGAAGTGCCTTTGAGGCAAAGAAGGAGGGTAAGGATAGAGGGTGGTGAGGGAAGTGAGCATTTGAGAGAGGAGATCGAGATCCTTGTAATTGAGCAAGGACCTTCCCAAACCACAATTTTTGAACAACGACAACAACAACAACCACCACCATTCCATTTCCAATCACCATTCCAAAGCCACCATGATACCGACACCCCCATGTTTGATGCGGAGGGTCGTTCTAGCACACCCGTGGAGCCATGGCAACAACAAATGGCTAACTATTTTGCTAGCACCAATGACGTCTTGGCGCACATTAGTGGGAGGGTGGATGCCTCAAACACTTGGCAACAACTTCAAGGAGGTAGGCTTGAGACTTTGGATGATTGGCACAATGTTGTGGAGGAGAGGGAGAGATTGAGAGCGGAAGCCGAGAGGGCTCAAAGTGAGGAATGGAGGAGGATGCTAGACGGGCAAGAGGAAGCCCGCCTATGGAGAGAGCAACAAGATAAAAGATGGCGGGAACAAAATGAAATATGGGCCACCCAAAATGCTTGGAGGGAGCAAGCTACGAGCCACTTTAACGTTCAAAATGAGCGCCACCACACCTATCTTCAAGACTCCTATGAGGATGCGATGGCACAAGAGGACGTCTATGGTTTAGCTAGCTCTCTCTTTGGGATGTCCATGCAACAAAACCCGGACTACCCAACTCCATACACTCAAGAAGTCCTTGATGAAGGCCTGGAGCGAAGAAGAAGGATTAGAGAAGCAAGGGAAAGGAGGAGAAACCGAGGAGGTGCCTCGGGTTCTTCTCATTTCGATAATTGATGAGGTAACATTTTTCTTCTCTCCTACAATGAGGACATTGTGTATTCTAAGTGTGGGGGAGAAGATTGTACATAGTTAGTTTTGTTTTGATGCCTTGTATCGTGTTTGTTTTTATTTTGACAAGAAAGAAAAAAAAAAAAAAAGAGAAAAAAAGAAAAGAAAAAAAAATTGAAAATTCCGGCTAGGTGAAAACCCACAAGGGTGGGCACCTAGGCAAGATTGGGAAGGTGGCCGAGGACGGAATGAAAACCCGAAAGGGCATTCCGGGCAAAATGAAGAATCGAGTTGCGAGCCACCAATGAGAGGAAAGGAAAAGCTAAGGTGAAAACCCGAAAGGGCACCTTAGGCAAAATGAGGGATTTTCAAGAAAAAAATGGAAAAATGAAAAAATGAAAAAAAATTTGAGCATAATTCTTCCTATGATGAGGATTTTGGAGGAATAAGAAGGGAGTGATAAGGAGGAAATTGGAAGGAGGCTAGCTTAGGACCCCATTTATTTTTATTTTTGAGTCACAAAACTTTGTTTCAAATTGGTGGATTTATGTTGGTGGTCGCTTGGTTGTGCAAATTGTGAAGTTTGGGGCCAACCAAGTAACCATGATTTGCATTAGTGGAGTAATAAGGG
The DNA here is from genome assembly GCA_022085475.1 of Heliosperma pusillum. Classification (NCBI taxonomy): domain Eukaryota; kingdom Viridiplantae; phylum Streptophyta; class Magnoliopsida; order Caryophyllales; family Caryophyllaceae; genus Heliosperma; species Heliosperma pusillum. Next base: position 59,957 of record JAIUZE010046085.1, on the reverse strand, counting down.
GGTGGTATAAGGAGTGGTTTTTGTATGGAGGTTGTTGAGAAAGACCATCTCGCTATGCCTTGGGATAAGGCAAAGATGGTCATACTACTTTATTGGGAGCTATAAGGAGGGAGGAGTTGATTTGAGTCGGAGTAGGTTGCATGTCGTATCTTAGTCTTGAGGGATGATATAAGGAGGGGGAGTGAGAGAAGAGTGTCACAAGAATTCAGTCTTTTTATTTTGTTTTTGTCATGGGCGGATTGTTTAAGAGGGAGTATAAGAAGGGTGTAGTGAGGGAAGAGAGGTCAATGCCTCCACACACACTTTGTTGGGCTCGTGTCATTTGTGCTAATCTCGAGTTTTACTCGGAACGAGTAAAAGTCCAAGTGTGGGGGTGTTTGACAACGTCAAATATTGTCGTGTCTAGTAGTAATTTTTAGAGTCTTTCGTTCTACTTTTTACGGGTCATTAGCTTTGTTTTATGTTAATTTTAGTTTTTGTAGTAATGTTAGTATTTAGTACTTTAAGTCAATTTTGAGAGTCAAATCCCGAAAGTCAATGAAAGTCAAACCCGAAAACCCGAGACCCAAAAACCCGGAAATTGGAGTGGGCTAGCAATGAATCACCAAGGTATGAAGACCAAGCCCAATGGGTCAATAGAAGTCAAGGCGGGGTCAAATATCCTTGGGTCAACGAAAGTCAAGAAGGAAAACAAGGGAAAAAAGGGGCAGTGCTCGACGCAGCCTGCGTCATCACGACGCAGCCTGCGTCAGCACGACGCAGCCTGCGTCCTTTCTCAGCACGGATTTTCTTCATTTTCTCGTCTTGTCTTTTGGAAGCCCACCTTTCAAGGCCCCTAGGTTTGCGGACCAAGGGTATAAAAGAAGAAATCTGAAGAGAGAGAAGTGCATCAAGCATTCAACATTCAACAATATATTTTCCTTAGGTTTCTCTACTTTTGTTCTTCAACTTTGGCTCTTGTAATGGGTTTTTGCTTAGAAATTGGTTGTAATATGAAGACAATGGGTAGCTAATCTTCTTTTGCTTAGTGTAATTTGAACAAGTTCTTCCCTTTTAGCATTGTAAGACCTTTTTAATCCTTCCTTCTCTATTTAATTCCATTTTCCTATGTTTGAATTTCATTGTTAAATGAATTGTTGTTAAGACTAACCATCTTAGTAATTGTTTGTTTGATTAAATTGCTTTGTCTTGATGAATTTGGTTGATTTGTCTTGGTATTTGTTGAAGCAACTTTGAAAGATTGTAACTTTGGTTTAAAAGTTGGAATCTTTTGAGTGGAATTTGGGTTATTGTGTATTTAGGACATGGTTTAATGTTTTATTACATGATTCTAGCATGTTTCTATAGTTTTGTGCTTAAAGCTTGCATCTTTATTTATGCTTATGTTTTAATAAGTATGGGTTTAGTTGTATTGAGTCATTTATGGATGGTTTAATTCATGGTGGCTAGTTCTTAGAAGTTTGTAATAGATAATTAGAGAAAGGAAGGAAAGAAGGGTCTTTACTATGTTAATTGTGGGGGAACTTGGGATAATTGCACTAAGTTATTTCTCCTTATTTGAATCTTTGAGTATTTAGTTGTTATTGGTAATTTTAGACTTGATTATCATTTTCTCATGAAAAATTCTCTCCCTATTTGTTTTCCTACATGTTTTCCATTGTGAATATCATAGTTTGTAATTAATTTAAGTCTTTGTTTTGATTAATATTTTAATTAGTAATTAGTGTCTTAATTTGTGATTAGACTCATTAGATTTGTCAATTGATATTTTGCAAGAGTCTAGATTAGATTATTTTAGTTAGTACCGCTTTCCCTTGGGTTCGATCCTTTTCTTACCCTTACTACCCTTTTATTTAGGTTGGTTTGAGTCTAGATTTGGTTTTGTAAATTGTTATTTGACTTAGCTAATTTGTGGAAATAACGACACCGTATTTTAGCCTGTCAAATTTGGCGCCGTTGCCGGGGAAGGCAATATAGCTAAATATCAAATTGAACTCTTGTTAGTGTCATACTTTGTTTAGATTGTTTTTCAAATATTTCTTTTTGTATTGTTTGTAGGTTACTTGGTGTTGAAGTTACTAATTGTGTTGTGGAGTTGTTTTTAAAAGTTTATGCCTAGGTCACAAGAAGGACTTGGTGACCAAGACATTGACCCGTCCTCAAGTAGCATTTCCAATTGGTTGTTTTCGAATCCCCTCTATAGGAGACCCTTTGGGAGGGAGCCTAGTGAAGAGGAGTTTGGGAACAATATTTTTCAAGAACCACAAGAACAAGTGTTTGAGTCACCTCCTAGGAGACTACCACCCTTGAACATCATCTACCCACCCGAAATGGAAGATAATAGAACTATATGTGAACTCCGGGCAAGAAACTATCGAGAGCAACCGTTGTGTATCGCATACCCTCCCATGGGGGATGTAAATTTTGAGCTCAAGGGGTTCTTTGTCCATAATTTGCCTAGGTTTCATGGAATGGTGGGAAATGATCCCAATAGGCACTTGGCCGAATTCCACATGATATGCCAAGGGGCCATCCCCCAAGGAGTGACCGAAGACCAATTTAAGCTTAGGGCATTTCCATTCTCTCTACAAGATGCCGCTAAGGAGTGGTTATTTTGCCTTCCGGCCCATTCCGTCACTACTTGGGTGGGTTTGAAGAAGAAATTTCTTAAGAAATATTACCCGGATTCAAGGCATAACCATTCAAAGAAGCTCATCACTACCATTGAGTACGACATGGGGGAAACTCTCTATGACTATTGGGAACATTTTAAAAGTCTCGTGGCAAGGTGCCCTTATCATGGGATGTCGGGGGACGATCTATTGACGGCCTTCAATGAAGGATTATGCCAAAACGACCAACGGATGATTATAGCCGCCACCGGAGGTGGCATTGATACACTTAATGTGGCCGAGGCAAACAACATTATTGAGAAGTTGGCTATGAACACAAGAAGCTACGGGAGGAAGAATGAAAGGGGAGGAAGCTCTAGAAATGTATCTTCCATGGAAGATTCTCATGCCTCTCAAAATCACAAACTCATGCAAGAGATGGGTGAACTTAAAAGCTTGGTATCCAACTTGGTTGTTAACAAAGGTAATTCATTTTCTCAACACCCCGAATCACTTGAATGTTCTTATTGTGGAGGTGAACATGCTACAAATACATGTTACATCATGATTGAGCAAGGAGCCACCATGGAGAGTGTCAATGCCATGGGGTATGGGAACTACAATGCTAGAAACCCAAGTGGTGGAGGGATGTATAACCAAGTGGGAAATCGTGATCTTTTGGGGTGGGGAGGAGACAAGTCAAAGAGTTTTGAAAATGGTCAATTCAATCACTTGAGAGCCCAAAATCCAACCCAAAACCGAAACTCTAATTTCAACCAAAATCCCCAAAGAAATTTCAACAACCCAAGACCCAACAACTCAAATTTTCGAAGTAATTCTCAATCCCAAAGACAACCAAACCAAAGTCCAAATCAAGGGAATTCTTCTTCTCAAGGGAACTTGAGTGACATCTTGCAAACACTTCTTGCCAATCAAGAGAAGGATAGGGAGGAGGCAAGGAGGGATAGAGAGGAAGCAAGGAAGGATAGGGAGGCTAACAACCTTAGGGTGAACAACTTGGAAACCCAACTATCCCAAATGGCCTCAAATTTGTCAAAATCCCAAGCCTCAAGCTCCACAAGATTCCCATCTCAAACCATTCCCCCACCAAGGGAAAATGCTAGTGCCATGACATTGAGGGGAGGCAAAGAGTTGGAAGTAAACCCCCTTGGCAAAGGAAAGGAAAAGATGAAGAATATTGAGATGGAAACCATTGAGATTGAAGACCAAGGAGAATTGGTGGTTGGTCAAGAAGAGATATCGAAGAATGATAAAGGGGCATCCACAAGCAAGGACCCCAAGGGAGACATTTCAATGAAGGGCAAAGACACTATTGAAGATGATGAAGTGGAGGAGTACATACCGGAAGTCCCATTTCCTAGTGCTTTGATAAGCACAAGGAAATATGCCAAGGAGAATGACTTATATGAGACTTTCAGGAAATGTGAGGTAAACATCCCGCTTCTTAACTTGTTGAATAGTGTCCCTAGATATGCAAAGTTCTTGAAAGAACTTTGTACACCTAGGAGAAATCCTAAGAAGGGAACCCATAAGGTTAGGGTGAGTGAACATGTGTCGGTAATTTTCAAACAAAATTTACCCAAGAAATGTGGAGACCCGGGCATGTTCACCATCCCTTGCACTATTGGGGGAAAGAGTTTTGAACGTGCCATGCTAGACCTTGGGGCTTCTATAAACGTCATGCCTTTATCTATTTATGAGACCCTAGGTTTAGGACCTTTGTCTAAGACCGGGGTAGTCATTCAACTTGCCGATAGGTCTAGTGTTTACCCCAAGGGCATGGTAAAGGATGTACTAGTGGAAGTCGATAATCTTGTCTTTCCGGCGGATTTCTACGTCTTAGATATGGAATCTAGCTCTAGTGCCACCCCTCTCCTTCTTGGTAGGCCGTTTATGAAAACTTCAAATACCAAGATCGATGTTTCAAACGGGTGCTTGACTATGGAGTTTGAAGGGAAAAGATTAACTTACAATATATATGACTCCATGAGGCACCCGAGTGACCATCAATCTTGTTTCTTCTTGGATATTTTTGAGCCATTAGTGAATCAAATGTATAAACTTTGTGATAGAGACCCACTCGAGGTAGCTTTAACTAACCCCATGGAAGAGGAAGGTTTGCGCTTGTTGTTGGCCGTTGATGTGAAGGAATGTCTTGAAGACTTGGAGAGGGAAGAGCCCATAGAAACATATGAGGAGCTTGTTCTTTCTCTTGTCTGGAAATCTTTCCTTCCTTAAGTGCAGCCAGACAAGGTCCCCTGATTTGAACTCCTTAGTCTTCTTAGGTCCCTTGGCTCTTGACTTGTACAGCTCATTGGTTTTCTCAATCTGCTTCTTAACCTGCTCATGGATCTGTAGCATCTGCTCAACTCTCTTCTTTGCATCATAGTTTGCCTTGTTTCCTCTAAATGGAGCCAAGTCTGTAGGCATGAGGAGGTTAGTACCATAAACTGTTTCAAAAGGACTTTTACCTGTGCTGGTGGAGGGGGCTCTGTTGAAGGCAAACTCAGCTTGTGCTAGGTTGAGGTCCCAATCTCTCAAGGATTTAGAAACAATAGTCCTCAAGATCTTTCCCAGTGTCCTAGTTAGTGACTTCTGTCTGCCCATCAGTTTGTGGATGGTGAGAAGTGCTAAACAGTAACCCGGTCTTCAATAGCTTTCATAAGGTTCTTCATAAGTGACTCATGAACTTTGTGTCTCTATCTCAGACAATGCTTCTAGGTACCCCATGTAACTTGAAAACCTCCTTGAAGTATAGCTCAGCCACCCCCAATGCATCTTCAGTCTTCTTACAAGCAATGAAATGTGCCATCTTACTGAACCTATCTACAACCACTATGATGGAATCCTTTCCCCTATGTGTTCTTGGTAGTGCCACAATGAAATCTATGCTGAGATCTTCCCATGCCTTACATGAAAGTCCATAGACCTTAATTAGACTCCTCTAATTAGTTGCTAAATTACTTGTTAATTTAGTATTTAATGATCTATGAAACATGCATGCAAATATAAAGACATTTATATAAAAGAAGAAATTTCCTCACATTGATATGCAAAATAATATGGGCACAACAAGAACACCTTCTTGTTGTTCTTGAGCTAATAATATGGATGAACACAAACAATCTCCAAAGTAGAAGATCTCCTCTAAGTTGCAAGAACCCAAATAATCTACCCTTATTATTAACTAGATAATAACATAGATATTATTCTACTAATATTATGACTATATTACTACACTAGTAATACTTAGTAAATATTAGTATTTGAGAGTTTTTGTGAGAAGATGAGGTTTTTGAGAGAAGTAAGAAAACAAGCATAAAATGAACAAATAAAATGATCAACCATATTGCCCTTTTATAGGCAATATGGCCGGTCATGGTGAGCTCTACAAGGCTCTCATTTTGCTTATTTTAATCACATGCATTAGGGTGAAGTGTTGTAGAACAAGTGATGAATATATTCTACTTGTTATGTCACTTTCAAAAGGTAACTAAGGAGTGTAAACAAGAACAACAATCATCACCCTTGTAACTACAACATAACCGGCCCTCTTGGCCTAGTTAGATCCATTTTGATTTTTGATATTTGTCTCACAAATACTTATTGATCATATGGTTAATTATCTTGTATAATTAAGTGTTAATTTGATCATATAACAATTATATGACTCAATTAAATAAATAATATGTACTTAACATTTTAAGTAATATTTTACCATTATATCAATATATAATGGGTCCCACAATGCTTAGTTAATTTATTTTACAACTCCTTGTAAATATAATTAACTAATTACCTCTATCTCAAAACATCAACTAATTTAGTAATTTAACGATTAATTACTAAGTTAAATCTTATTTAATCGTATTAAAATAAGATATAAATTTATTAGTCAATTATCGCATAATTGAAAAATAAGTTTAATCGAATTTGAGTTCTTAACTCAATTTCTAACAATTAACTCTCGTACATATCGAATATATGTAATGTACTAATTAACTGTATCTATACAATATTATTTTACTATTTGGATTTCATCCTTTAGGTGTGACCGAAAGGGATCAGTTGATCACCGCCGTCAAACGACAATAACGTCAAACTCTAGTCAGCCAACCGTTATTGATTACGTTAATCAACTGACTAATCATATATATAGTCAATAAATATCCCAATTATATTCCTTAATAAGATTTATTATGTGGCGCACTATTTTGGAGGACACCTACTCCAACAATCTCCCACTTGTCTGACACAAGTGTGCGTCACCGATTCTCTTGTCTCTTTATCACATCTCCCACTCAACGCAAGGTGTCTTCCAGGTCGCACTTTCGATTGACAATATCTAGAGTGGTTTTCTCGATAGGGAGAGTAACTGTCTGACTGGAAAATCTACCATAGATCTCTTTCCGAGCGTGGCCACGCATTTACAGTAACTTCTCCTCGAGTGGCCTAAAGATGTTTTTACCCAACGTGGGTGGACAATTCCTGTTGATCCATCTACTCTGTATGATGCAGATCACCATGATCCAGAAGAAGTCCATCGGCCTCCTTTAAGGGCACGACCTAGAACATCAACCAAAACCAATCGAAAACTGCACCGACTCAGATAGACGGTCGCCAGTCAAAAGAATCGACTTATAGGAATAAGATAGAAGACCCTGCCACGACCAGACATCAAATAATTGATTTAAGGGTCTCTACAATGTCACTGTCCGACAGAGTGTCATACAGTCTTTCTATGTAAACGACCAGTCATCTCCATGACTCCATGGTGCTGAACCAACCATCGATCGACTTACAATCTAGTCATTTCGAGACGTCACCTCATTGAGTGACTAGGGACAAAATACTAAGTTTCGTCCTATTCACTTGATAGGTCCAACATCTATTCGGATAACAAAGTATTAATTTAGTCAAACTAAATAAAAGAGTTTAAAATAAAACTCGAACACTGAATGATGCCATTATCATATATGAAAACTTAATACAACATTCAATTATTCCATATTACATAACAACAGAATTTTGGGGGGGGGGCACAACCGATACGTCTCAATCCCATTGTGACGACATGACCATCATGCTTACGCTTTGATAAAGGCTTTGTTAAAGGATCAGCAATGTTGTCATCTGTCCCAACCTTACAAATGTCAATTTCCTTTCTGTCCACGTAATCTCTAATTACATGATATTTCCTAAGTACATGTCTAGACTTGTTACTAGACTTGGGCTCTTTTGCCTAAAAAATAGCCCCACTGTTATCACAATAAATTGTGATAGGATCTTTGGCAGTAGGGACTACTGATAGTCCTTCCAAAAATTGCCGAATCCACACAGCTTCCTTTGCAGCTTCAGACGCTGCAAGGTACTCTGCTTCTGTTGTAGAATCCGCTGTAACGCTTTGCTTGATACTCTTCCAGCAAACAGCTCCTCCATTCATCATATAAACGTAGCCGGATTGGGATTTCATATCATCCCTATCTGTTTGGAAACTGCCATCTGTGTAACCCTTTACACGTAACTCAGTCTCGCCTCCACCACAATACAAATCCTTGTCCTCTCTGAAGTACTTAAGGATGTTCTTTACGGCTATCCAGTGACTCTCCCTTGTATTTGCTTGGTAACGACTTGTCATGTGCTCAAAGCATATATGCAACATCGGGACGAGTGCACATCATAGCATACATGATTGATCCAACAGTAGATGCGTAAGGGATCAATTTCATGCGTTCAATCTCCTCGGGTTTGGTAGGGCACTCTGACTTGCTCAAAGTGATCCCACTTCCCATAGGAAGAAAGCCTCTCTTAGAGTCTTTCATGTTGAACCGATCAAGAATCTTATCAATATAAGTCTCTTGACTTAATGCTAGTATCCTTTTAGATCTATCCCTATAGATCCGGATACCTAAGATGCGCTGGGCCTCTCCTAAGTCTTTCATTTGAAAATGTATTCCTAGCCACTCCTTTACAATATTGAGCATTGGAATATCATTCCCAATGAGTAGTATGTCATCTACATACAAGACTGGAAAAGTTACTTTACTCCCACTAAACTTCATGTATAAACACGGTTCCTCGACACTTCGAGTGAAACCATTTTGTTTAATTACATGATCGAAACGATGATTCCAACTCCTGGATGCTTGCTTAAGACCATAGATGGATCTCTTAAGTTTGCATACCTTCTTAGGGTTTGATGGATCCACAAAACCTTCAGGTTGTGTCATGTACACTTCCTCTTCTAGAATCCCATTCAAGAAGGCGTTTTTGACATCCATTTGCCAAATCTCATAATTATGAAATGCGGCAACCGCTAAGATAATCCTTATGGATCGAAGCATGGCGACTGGGGCGAAGGTTTCGTCATAGTGAAGACCATGAACTTGGGTGAAACCTTTTGCCACCAATCTAGCTTTATAAACATCATTATGTTTGTCTATGCCACTTTTGATCTTATAGATCCACTTACACTGAAAAGGTCGTACCTCCTTAGGTAAATCAACCAAGTCCCATACTTGATTGTCGTACATAGAATCCATTTCGAATTGCATGGCTCCTAGCCAACTTTGTTCCGGGACTAGAAATGGCTGCTTTTTAGGTATTTTTGTTTTTTGTAGTTTCGTTACTTTTCAAAAAGTAAAACATTATAGTCATCACCTTCCTCTATAATACCAAGGTATCTATCAGGTTGATGACTAATTCTGCTTGACCTCCTAGGTTCCGAAGGAATAATGACCGTACCAGACGAAGAGGGAACGTTTTCCTCGTCGTCCTTTTTGGTTTGTGGCTCTTGGACTTCATCAAGTTCAAATTTTCTCCCACTCTGTCTTTTAGAAATAAAATCATTTTCTAAAAAGACTGCATCACGAGACACAAACACTTTGTCCTTGTGTTTATTGTAGAATTAATAAGCACGTGATTCCTTTTGGATATCCTACAAACAGACATTTGTCAGATTTGAGTGCGAGTTTATCGTCAGACTTATTCTTAACAAAAGCCTCGCATCCCCAGATTCTCATAAACGACAAATAAGGGACTTTCCCTGTCCATATCTCATATGGAGTCTTGTTTGCCACTTTAGTCGGGCTTCGATTTAGTGAAAATATTGCAGATAAGATAGCAAAACCCCAAAAATAATCAGGAAGCTCTGTTAGACTCATCATAGATCGAACCATATCTAATAAAGTTCGATTTCTCCTTTCGGATACACCATTTAATTGAGGTGTTCCAGGAGGAGTCCATTGTGATACTATTGATATACGATTATTTTAGATCGTTTCCACTCTTTATTCTCTTATGTTTTAGCGTAATTAGCTTAATTTAGCGTCGGTTTTATCGTGTTTTGACCCTTATCCCGTGTACTCACATACTATTTAATTCCGTCTCAATTTATAAGGAATATGCCGAGACAAGAACGAGACGGGATGAAATTCGAGAAACCGTCACAAAACAAATAAAGAAGAAGAAAAGGAAAAGAAATAAAAGAAAAAGAAAAAGAAAGAAAAGAAGAAAAAAAAAAAGAAGAGAAGATAAAAGACGGAAGTAGCAGCACCCTCCAGCCGGTCGGACCAACCGGCAGCCGGCAAGACCGGCTGGGTCACGCGCAAAGGGAAAAAAGTTGGAGAAAGAACAGTGGCCTCCAGCCGGTCAGGGCCACCGGCAGCCGGTCCGACCGGCTGGGACGTCATTGGAAGAGAGGAAGAGCAACGAAGGCGGAGGAAAGAGCAGTGGCCTCCAGCCGGTCAGGACCACCGGCAGCCGGTCCGACCGGCTGGGACCACCTACATTCATGTTGCGGGAAGAAAGGAAGAGTAAAGGACGGACAAAAGTCCAAAAAAGCAGAAAGAACTGGGAAAGGGACGGAGGAAGGTCAAAAACAAAGAAAAAGAAGGAGCCCACCATTTTTTTTATTAAATGAATGTTCCATTAGTTAGTGGAGTACGTAATATATTAGGAGATATTTTTAGAGATAGAATTTAGACCGTCTCACTAGAAGAAAAACCTGTCTCACTAGATTAGATTTTCTTAGTTAATTTCTTCCTTTAATTCTTCCCCAAAATTTGTAATAGTTTACTTCACTCGGATTTTGTATGAAGATTAAGATCGAAAGATCGGGTTTTTATTCAAGTTCGTAACTTTTCCGTCTCGTCTTTGTTAATCGGTAAAGATTCAATCTTTCCTCTTTATTTTCATAGTTATTTACATTACTAGTCTTTTAATTACTTGTTTTTGTTTATTTATGAAGTTTTCATGTTGAATATGTCTTCCCTTGTTTATTTCATATAAAAGTATCCGTCTTTAATGTTTTCCTTAACTAGTACGAGTGAGTAGTGTTAGACTAGGGTAAGATGGGGGATTTAATGTGAGTTTATGGGTTGATTATGGTAATTGGGCATAAAGATTAAGTCTTTTGGTAGTCTTTTCGTTTTGTGCACACAAGGTGTTTGTTGAAATGCTTGAATGAGTAATTCGAGTCTTTCTCATGTTTTATTGCTAGTTTGAGCGAGAGCTTGGACTTGTATTGTTGTTGTTGTGTGTGTTGGATGTTTAGGGAGAGGTTAGGGCGAGAACCCGATCGAACCTTAGGCTAGGGCTTGTCTCGCATCGAGAGTTGGAGGCTTGCCCTTTAATCCGTCTTACACCGAGAGGTGGAGACATGTTTACTCTATCTTTAGACTAGTCCTAACCCCCACCGTAATTGACCCATGCTTGCATTGATGAACCCATCCACCCTAGTTCCTTTTAGTTATTGTTTTTACATCGCATATTCGCCTTCTTGTGAGCCTAGTTTATCGTTAGTCTTCTTCAACTTGCTATTTGCTAGAACTAAACTAGAACTCAATTAAACCGCCTTAGAACCATAATCACCGTCTCTTGGGATCGACCTCCTTACCCTACTACATTAATTAGTTTGGTATTGAGAATTATAAGTATTTGTTTGATACGGGGGAGGGCGACTAACCCCACATCAAAATGGCGCCGTTGCCGGGGACGGTGATATTGGATAAGATAGTTTAATTGATTTTAGGCTTAGTTCACTTTCATTTGTTTTTTTTCCTTTTGTCCTAGTGCATCTATTTGCATTGGGATTATTTGATCTTTCTTTGAGTGCATGAGTAGGTGTTTCATTGGACCACTTTTCCCGCTTGAACGAGAGATTGAGAAGACTTTCCGGGCAAGAAGAAGACAAGCACTTGCTTCCTTAAGAAGATCACCACCCATCCTTACCCCCATAAATACTCCACCTCCCACAATTGAGACTTCAACCTCACAAACACCACCACCCACTTTACCACCCCTCATCATACCCACAAACATTCCAATAAACACATCACCCATAAATTCACCCACTTCCTCACAAAATTCCAACAACACCCTTTCACCCACATTACCAAATTCTCCACTTCCACCAAACTCACCAACAAACAACCCTTTCATACAAGAAATGGCGGACCAACCCATGGGATACTACAATAGGCCGGACCCTAATCGGTCTTGCTCGGCCATTAACTACGGAGCTATTGCTCCCAACACTTTTGAACTCCGTCATCATGTCATCTCATTCATTCAACAAGACATCTTTCATGGGTTGAAGAATGAGGATGCTCATGAGCACTTGGTAGGTTTTAAGGAGAAGGTGGGAACAATCAAGAGGAACGGGATCACCGAAGACCAAATCTTGCTCATGCTATTTCCTTTCTCCTTGAAGGAAAATGCAAAGAAATGGTTAAATTCCCATGAACCCGGAACTTTCACCACTTGGGCTAGTCTCTCAAAAGCCTTCATCACCAAATTCTACCCCCCCTCAAAAACCGCAAGAATTCGACATGAGATACAAACTTTCAAACAAAAAGGCTATGAGACATTGAGTGAAGCTTGGGAGAGGTTTCGAGATCTTCTAACCTCTTGCCCTCACCATGGTATCCCGAAATGGTTGACTACTCAAATCTTTTTCCAAACTCTAGAACAGAGATTTCGAGACATGATAGTGGCGGCCTCCGGGGGAAATTTCGACAAAATGAACAATGCCGAAATCACGGAGATGATTCAAAACATCTCCGAGATAGAGAATAACTATGGTTCGAGGGAGAGCGAGGGTAGAGGTGAAGGGCCTAGTAGGCTTGAGTTGGAGACAAAACTCAAGTTGGATGAGCTATCCAAGAAGTTTGACAACTTGAGTCTAGACAAGGGCAAGGGGCAAATTCACCATATCCAAGGGGAGAGACCTAGTCATGCTAGGGTCTACTATCTTGAGCAACCAAGGTCTCCTCCAAGGACCTATTCTCAACAACCTATTTGTGACACATGTGGTGGTGTCGGCCACACATATGACTTGTGCCCATCCTTTCCAAAAGATGACCATGTTCAACAAGATTGTTATTCTTTGCAAGATCAACCAAGGTATTCCTATCAACGCCATGAAACTTTCTACCGGGCTTTTCCCAATCAAGATCCGAGGATTTCCTATGAAGGTCAACCCTTGGACCCCAAATATCAAGCTCAATACCAACCACCACCTAAACCCGACTACCCAAGGTCTTACAGCAACAATAACCAAGGCCAAAATTCCGACTCTAGGAGATTTTCACAACAAAGCAACCAATCCTATGTCCCTCCTCCATTTAGAGAACAAAGAAACAACAACAACCGAAATCAACACAACAATCACAATCCCCAAAATTTCCAACAACCACCCCCCTCAAATAAACAATCCAACTCTTCCATTGAACAAATCTTGAAGGGTATGGATAATAGGGCCATGCAACGTGAGGCAAATACGGAACAAATGATCAAGCTCTTGAGATCCGACATTTCTAATGTTCAAGCTCAACAAAGAAATTTTGATTCCTACTTGGCCAACCAAGAACCCATAACCGTTCAAAAAGGGGAACATGTTCTACCAATCCAAGGCTCCCACCCTAAGGATGCCCAACCACATCACCAACAATTACATTCTATCACTTTGGTGGGTGAGAACAAGTTGAAAAATCCTCAAAAACCCATGAGTTCCAATGAAAAAAGAAAGTTGAAGGGCAAGATGGTGGAAGACCATTACCCTAGTGAAGATGAAACCACCCAACCTCCTCCAAATGTGACCCAAGTTCACACACCTCCTTTACCTTTTCCCAACCGGCCCAAGGTCGTGAGTAAAGAGAAGAAATTTGCAAAGTTTGTGGGAATGCTTAAGAAGCTTGAAGCCTCATCACCTTTCACCGAGGTGGCGAGCCATATGCCACTTTACACCAAATTTCTTAAGGAGGTGTTGACCAAAAAGAGGAGCATAACCAATGATGGGCTTGTAGCCTTGACGGGAGAGTGTAGTGTGGTGCTTTTGAATAACATGCCTAAAAAACTTCAAGATCCGGGGAGCTTTTCTATACCTTGTATGGTGGGAAATATTCCGATTTCAAGAGCTCTTTGTGATCTAGGAGCTAGTGTTAGCATCCTTCCTCTCCCCCTTGCAAAAAGGCTTGGCCTTGAAGATTTGAGACCCACTTCCATGACCATACAACTTGCCGACCGCTCGGTCAAATATCCTAAGGGAATTCTTGAAGATATCCCGGTCAAAGTGGGTAATATCTACATCCCCGCCGACTTTGTGGTCTTGGACATCCCCGAAAACCAACAAACCCCAATCATCCTTGGGAGACCATTCATGGCAACCGGAGGTGTCATTATTGATGTCAAGGAAGAGCACCTCTCCTTTAATGTTGGTGAGAGCAAGATTGATTTCTCTTTGATGGAGGCCTTGTCCAAGCCGATGGTGGAAAGTGTCTACTCGGTGGATGTCATTGAAGACATTGTTGGTGGGTTGAGACAAGAGAAAAGTGATGAAAGTGATGACTTGTTTGGTGTTGTAGCTTCGGAGAGTTCTTGGGAGAATGAGATAGATTGTCTTATTGATGATGAAATTGAAGCATATTTGAATTCTCCAATTCCATTTCATTTAAGCTCTCTTGAAGGTGATCCTTGGCTCTTTGGCTCCTCCTCTAGTTGGGAGAGCCAAGTTGATGAAATTGAAGAGGCCATGAGGGAAAATTGCTTGGGAAAATCTCTCCTTGATGAAGAAAACGGTGAAGTTGAGGTCTTGCTTCCTCCTTCACCCACCACTTTGAAGCCTTCTATGCCCTTGTCTCTTGATCCTCTTAAGAGGGTGAGTGTTTTCACACTCTTTACCCCTCCCGTCTACCATGATACGCCACCCAAAATTACCAAGGGGTGTGGAGAGTTGCCATGTGAGTCTAGTTATATTCTACCAACATCTCCTACTTTATACCACGAAGAAGACGGTGAAGAGTCGATTGAGCTTGGGTTGAGTTTACCGGTGTATAATTCTTTGAGCCCCATTGTCGTTTACTTGTGCTTATTTATGGGGTTTGCTCAAGAATTTGATAAGTTGCTCCGGGCTTTGAGCAACGATGATGCAAAGCGGTGGCAAAATTGACAAGCTTCCCTTGTGGGTATGAGTAAGTGGACCACTTCACTCCCTTGAGCATATGCATTTCGATGAATTTTATTCATTCTTAGGCATTCATGAGTTGAATATTGTCCCTTACCCCACTTTGAAAATCCAAATAAAATTTCCTTGAATCCAAAGTTTTCCCCCAAGCATCCAAATGCGAGTTAATTCAAATTAGCTCTCTTCTCATTTCAATAAACAAACTTGCATCCATGTAGTTAGCTTGCATTTATTTTAGACTTATTTCACCTTTTGCATTGTCATTCACATTTTCTTGCTTTTGCATTGTCATTCACATTTTCTTGCTATTGAAAAACTCAAAAACATGTTTTTCCATTTAGTTTGCTCTTTCCCTCCTAGCTTTTGGACCATTGAGGACAATGTCCGATTTAAGTGTGGGGAGGAGATTAGTGTATATAGATTAATGTATATAGTTTAATTTTGAAAAATTTGAAAATTTGAAAATTTGAAAAATTTGAAAAAAATCCTAAAAATTAGTCTATGTTGTATACATTTTTGTGTGCTTCCTCTTATCTCAGCATATAGGTGCACCCACATCATAAGAAGCACGAAATAAGGAAAATGAAGACGCTATGGTGAGATCTTTCCTATTCTCTTCTTCCTTATCTCTTCTTCTTCTTACTTGTTTGAGGAGGACGGGATGTGTTGATGACGATGTTGTGGATTTTGTTGATTGGCATGTGTGCCACTTGTGTGTTGTTAGGAGATAGCACTAGCTTGTGTGTCATATAGTCGGTTAGAGCATTTGCATTTAGGTGTATATATAGATTGCATCACGGCATATAGTTGCATTTAGGAAATTGGTTTTATAATTTGTCTATTTGGAAAACTTGTTAAATATGCATAATCCCTTCTAGCTACTTTTTCATTCATAAAGTGTTCATCTTAATCGTGGAATTTTGGACGCCCTAGGTTGTGTATTTCTAATGAGTTTTGACCCGTCTACTAATGACAAGTCATGAGTTTGCACTTACTCCACCTCGACAACCCCAATTGATGTGAATACTCCGTTAGTTGAAAGAATTCTTAGGTGACCGTCTTACTATGCAACCAACCTTGATTCATTGTTCTTCCAATTCTACTCACAAAAAGGAAACAACGCAAACAAGCCAAAAACTTTGAGTCAAGTATCGTGTTTTCTTGTTTTCGTCGAGGAAATGCAAAACGGAACTTCTAGGGATTCTAGTGGGCCCACATATTGGGTACCACTCGATGCCACTACGGTGGGGATACCCCTATTGTTGGTTCCGACCGCGTGTCCTTGACGGAAACCATATGCTATAATGTCAAAAATTGCAAATTAAAATGCAACTCAAAAAGAAAGAAAAGAAAACCAAAAGAAGAAAAAAAAATGGAGAAATGAAAAAAAAAATTCCAAGCAATAAGACTCAAATCTCTTTTTCCTTTAACCCTTCTTGGATCAATTACCCTTGAGTTGCATAGTGAGACGGGACGACCCTTGTGTCTCATTTAGTTGAGAAACGTGAATTCTATATGCTATTGTGTTTAATAACGTCACGGGGATCTCATTTCCATCTTCCATTTTATCGCTCTTGACCAAGCTAATAGTAGACGGGACTCGAAATTTCATTAGTCTTGCACCGCTAAGAGGCGAACACTTTTCCATGCTTTATGATACTAGTGGCCAATAAGGATCATGCATTTATTTAGACGGTTTTCCTTATAGATATCGTCGACACAAGGATGAGGCGTGTGACTATTCTTTTGTTCGGTGCATTCTTGTCATGGTCTTACATGCTTATCATTTGGATGCATCGCAAATTTTCCGCAAGCCCCCACTTGCCTTGCAAGGGAGTACATACCTCATTGTATTTCGTTGTGAGTTGAAGGGACGGAGAAGGCCCGTTAATTGCCTTTCATCGGATTCTAGTAGTTTAGTTTAGCTTATTTAAATAAGGGTCGTGTTTTTGCTCACTTACTTACTCGGGGACGAGTAATGTTTAAGTGTGGGGAGGTTTGATATACGATTATTTTAGATCGTTTCCCCTCTTTATTCTCTTATGTTTTAGCGTAATTAGCTTAATTTAGCGTCGGTTTTATCGTGTTTTGACCCTTATCCCGTGTACTCACATACTATTTAATTCCGTCTCAATTTATAAGGAATATGCCAAGAGAAGGACGAGACGGGATGAAATTCGAGAAACCGTCACAAACCAAATAAAGAAGAAGAAAAAGGAAAAGAAAGACAAGTAAAGAAAAAAAGAAAAAAGAAAAAGATAGAAAAGAAGAGAAGAAAAAGACGGAGGATTACTAGTGGTGGCCAGCCGGTCGGACCAACCGGCAGCCGGCCAGACCGGCTGGGTCACGCACGAAGAGAAGAAAGACGGAGGTTGGGCAGTGGCCTCCAGCCGGTCAGGGCCACGTGTTAACAACCCGAAAAAGTACCCAATTTTTCTAGTAAAATTTCTTAAGGATACTTTTCAGCAAGGTTAAGTTTTTAAAATAGAATTTATTGTTTCGAGTCGTATTTTGAAATTCCGAGTTCGTATTTGGAATTTCTGAGAGATTTCATGAAAATCCCGTTTTTAGTCATCTTTGACTTTTCTTGACTTTTAAGTCGTCTTTGACTTTTCTTGACTTTTTAAAGTCGTCATTGACTTGTCTTGACTTTTAAGTCGTCATAAACTTTTCTTGACTTTTAAGTCATCTTTGACTTTTCTTGACTTTTTAGTCAACTTTGACTTTCGTTGACTTTTCCCGACTCGCCTCGTAATTTTAAAGACCGAAATTATATTTGAAAAATAATAAATTTAATTTATTTTTATTAAGATTTATTTGAATTTATGATAATTTAATATAATTATTTTGAATTTATTCGGGATTAAAGAATAACTTTTACGGTTTAATCCCGACCGTCATTTAACTATTCCCGAGTCAACTTAAATCCCGAAACAAACCCGAAACTCGACTTTGGCATGAGTCACACGCCCCATGTCATCTTTTTCCACTCACTTTAGATATTTTCATTCTTTTGATTAAACTAATACAAATATCTAAGATATTTGTTACTTTATCGATCCGTCAACGTAAATTACGCAAATCGCTTGAAAAACAGACCCGATTCATCTCAAACCACACGGCTCCTTTCTCCTCTCTTAGGCCTTTATATTTTATTTCTTTTCATTACAATAACATAATATCTAGATATTTGGTTTAATTAACTTAATATCTAATTATATTTAATCAATTACCGTAATATAATTATAAAACCCGAGTCAATTCCGTAACAACAATTTCAAAACCCGACTCCATATTTCTTCTATATGTACACGGCTCACTCACCACACTTACTCACTAACAACTTTTCATTTTACAATAAATCAAATTAAGATCTAATTAACACTTTCTTTAATCGTTCTTCATCGTTCTTCGTAGTTCTTCGTCGTTCTTCGTCGTTCTTGAGCAAAATCATCATAAAACCTTCATTTCTTATTCAAATCCGTCCTAACTTATATTTCTAGAATCTCCTCTTCGCTCTCCATCTTCAAGTACGGTTTATTTTCAATTCCGACGAAATCGTTTTCAACACTTTAATTATGGAAAATCAAGTTTTAGTTCTAATAAAGTTATTCTTGTCATTTCTTATAGGGGAAGATTTTGAAGACGAGTTTGGTGACTCGTATATTTTAGGAGAAGACTAGAAGAGGGTTTCTTATTTCTTAGTTCTTATATTTTGGTGCTACTTGATTTTGTGCTAGCTAAGGTAACGATTCCGAGTTACTCGACGAATTAATGTTACATACTTTAGTTGTTGTTTATGATTTACGGTTTTTAAGTAGTAACATGATAGGTGGTTATGATTATTATGTTGTATGAATTTATGACATGTTTTAGTGTTCTTGATAAATTTGGATGATGTTCATAATCATGATTTTTGTATGGATGGTTGTTAAAATGGTTGTTTGTTAATTAATACATGTTGGAAATATTTTGGTGTTGGTTGTTGGTAGAACCGTGTATGGGGCTGTTTAGGGGGGGCTGGAAACCGGACCCAAACCAGGCGGTTCAGCCCAGTTCAGGCCGGTCCAGGCCGGTTCAGACCCGGTCTGGATTGGTCCGTGTATGGGTCAATTGCTTTGTGTCGATGTTTGATTGTTTTGTTGTTGTTTTGACGGGTTTTAAATATGTTAAGCATGCGGGAAATATTAAGAAACGGTTCTTAGAAATGAGGAACAAAACCGGTCCAAAAATGAACCGTGGGTCCCCTTGGACTTGTGACGGTTTTTGAGTATTGTTATTTTATCGTGTTTTGTAATATTTAACAAGTGGGAAATTTTAATAAGTAAAATATTTAATTAAAAGGTTTTCAATATATTATTATTTCTCACATGTTAGAAATTATAATACGTGATTGTAGTTTAATTTTATATCCTTTAAGTCAAGCGGGTTTTCGCATGAATTAATAATTCACATGTTAGAAATTGAACGAAATAGCATGAAATGAATGTGATATTCTTATGTTCAAGCCTCGATGGCTAAGACTCTGTTTCTAGCCGGTTTGACCAAACGGGTTTGGTCAAACTAAGATCTAGTCAGCCCCGTTTTGACTGATGACCCGTCGCGGGACTCGGGTCGGGGATTTGTCTTCAAGTAAGGTTGTATTTAATTAATGAATTAGCCTTAGTAGATATGAGGCGATATGATATTTGAATATGATTTATATGCAATTAGTCACATGATAGGAAGTTTTTCCCGTGACTGTTTTATTATATGGTTGGTGTCGTGTTGACTAAGTACCCATAGAGAATTATGAGTATATGGCGTCTTGACCATTCTAATTCTAAATGAGTATCTTGGACCATGACATTGATAGGCCTTACTATCTTTAACGAGTATATGTTCACTGCTTGATAGCTTTTGTGTTCCGGCTTGGTGGATCTCCAAGTCGGGGCATGGCTGCCTTATTGCTTCCACTTTAGGAATGGAGCCAGCTTTAGTACTAGCCAACCCTTTGGTGGATCTCCTTAGGGGTACTCATGTGATTGTATCATGGGTCTTGGATGCGATGGATCTTCGCATTTCTCTAGGTCTGCGCAGTCTAGGTTTAGGGTAGAGTTGTATCTTGGCCATGTTATTAGGGTAACCTCTGAGCTAAGATATGTGCTTTGGATCTGGGCCATGTTATTAGGGTCACCGCTGAGCCTAGATGTGTGCTTTGTATTTGGGCCATGTTATTAGGGTAACCGCTGAGCCTAAATATATAAGTATATCCTACCTCGTGGTATAGACTCGAGTTACAGAAGTCTTCTATTGACGGTACTAGGAACTTATGCCTGTTTGTAGACGTATTGGTCTTTCATGTTTGTATGATTCTATGAATCTTAAAAGGTGAGATGCAAGCCGGCTAAGGTTGATAGAGTTTGGATTACCGATTGTTAACTGATTCACATGATATTATGTTTGATTAGGGTTTGAGTGTATCATGGCCATGTTAACGGTAACCTCTAGCTAGCATACCACTTCCCCTACCTCGTGTTGTTAGTTATTATCGGTTTCCCATGAATAAGCTTTCATATGATAGGTTATATGTTAGTTAATTGTTTCATAACATGAAAAGCATATCGTATATGTTAAGTTTTGTATTTCCATATACATTGCTTTTATGTTATTCATGTTTTATTAAACTCGACATTTCGTGGCTGGGAGAACTCGGAGTTACTCCCCACTGACTGTGGCTTCCGTGTTTATATTTAATGCGGTTGGCAGGTTTGTGATGCATACATTGGGTACATTGACGAGCTAGCGAGCGAAGTATTTACCTTGGACCTATATTCGGTTCTTAGATTGTATATTATTATACACTCTTTTATTTCCGTATTTATACGGGAGATATGTCTCCCGTCTTGTATAATTCTTATGTATAATATTATTTTCCTTTTGTTATGAACCTTTTTATTTATGACACCTTTGTTTATTTAGTTAAATTATTTTTTTCTTTCCGCAAATTTGAGGGTGTCACAGAAAGAGAAGAAATGAAGAAAAGTGAAGAAACAAAGCCAAAATGAAGGCTGCTCGACCGAGCAGACCTACCTTGCTCGGTTGAGTCGCACTGTTCTCTTGCTCGATCGAGCAGAAGTGCCTTGCTCAATCGAGCAACCTATATTTCGGCGGCTTTCTCTTATTTTCCTAAACTTTAACCTAATTAATTAGATCTTTTGTATTATAAAAAGAAAGCTCGTCTTTCATAATTAGACATGCTTTCTTATGCTTTTTAATGCTTTTATGCTTTAAATCAGAAACCCTAATTTAGTTTGCTTACCTCCGGATTTGATTCATCAAAGACGATTGTCTTTAGTTCAATTTGTAATCGGTATTCTTCAATCTTTCTTCGTTATTCAATTTAATTGCCTTCTAGTTCTTTAATTATTCTTTGTTCATCCTTTCATTATTGTTAATCATTTTTACTTTAATTATTATTGTTGTTGTTTATATCGTTATGAGTAGCTAAATTCCTTTCCAGAGTTGAAAGGGGATCTAGGATTGTTAGAAGGGGTAGATTAATTAATTGAATTGCAATTGCATGGTTATCGTTTGATTATCGTTTTAATTCTAGTTGTTTGATTAATGGCCAGGATTAATTAACTAGTCTCGCGAATTAGGATTGACACCGACCGGGTTAAGACTAAGATAGGCTACGATAATTGAATAGAACTCGTTTAATGATAGCGATCGCATGTTAAATTGTAGATCTAAAGGGCATAATTGAATCGACCGATCTTGTGACCTTAGATACCTTTATTGCATGATAAATGACTACATCCTTACCCCTGAACAATAATCCTAGTGAACCTGAGACCCTAAACTTTTAATCTCATTGTTTTCAACCTTATTAGTTTGTTATTGCTTATTATTAGTTGTTATTATTATTAGTTGTTATTAGTATTGTTATTATCTATTGTTATTTTTGATTGCTTTTAGTTTAGAACTCAATCTCAAACCCCGAATTGTTACTATAGAGACAAACCTAGTTTAACGGATTAGAATACTACCGCCTCCCTGTCGATTCGATACCTTGCTTGCCACTGACTATTAGTTAGTAGTGATTTAGGTTTACTTTGATTAAGGTGACGCGACTTTACCCTTATCGGGAAGTGGAGGAGCAAAGTGGTGCCCCTAGTGAAAGCTCCATGGATGTGTGGTGTAGTTGAAGAAGAGACTTAGGAGACGGAAGCTTTTATGCGCGACAAGTACCCAAGTCTTTTCACTTAAGGTATCTCCTTTTCGTTCAAGTTTCGAGGACGAACCCTATTAAAACGTGGGGTGATTGTAACACCCGCCATTTTAGCAATTAGAATTTAATAAAATTGAGAATAGGAGGGACTAGAATTTATTATTTATCAAAATACACTAATGTAATAACTTTTTATTCATAAAAACTACTTTGTAATTATATATGGTTTTCAATTCAAAGCAACTTCAAAATTTTAATTACTACAAATTAATCTTACATATTATCATTTTTTTATACATGCTTTAATAATTCATCTGATGTACGGGTCATGCTACCGGTTAGCCGAATATTAACCTTGAATTAGCGAATTATTTCGAGTTTGGCTAATTTACTATACGAGTCATGGTTTTCATATTCATAATACCTTAAAGCTAAGGGATAAGTTGAGGTACATTCATTTTTAACAGGTCAACACATAAAGAGAACATTCTATTAGCAAAATATTCAAGTTAAAAAAATAGGAAAATGATAAATTAGTGATGTTCTAGATTATATTCCGTAAAAAAATTAATATTTTGGATAACAGTCTCTGTTTTTCTTAACGATGATATAAAATTTTTATATATCTTATTTTTATATTTTTTCTGAGGAGAAATTGTAATAAAAACTCTCAATTGCTATATTTTTTTAGTTATGCTATGTATCATAAACTTAAGAGAAATTGCAACACTTATTTATTTATTTAGTGTTTTTTGTGTATTGCAACCTATTGAGTCCAAGTTTTTACGTTTTACCACCTATTGAGTCCATTGTTTCAACTTACCACCTAGTTTTGACTTAAACCCCCATTATCCACACCTAAATTACGTTTTCATGTCGGTCTTTCTTATTTATCGTCTTTCTTTCGTTCTAACCCTTCTCGGGTATTTTTGATGAACATTTTACCCTTAATATTACCCTCACTCATTCATTAATCTCCTCTAATTCAGTAGACTCCACATTTATGGGAATCTAACTCTTCCTCATCAATAATCTTTAAAACCCTAGAAAAACAATTCCTCAATATTCTTCTTTAATTATCTGCACAAAACTCCTCTTATTATATGCAAACCCATCTCTCAATCCCCAATCTAATTGAAGATTAAATTTCTTTAGCTAGGGTTCATCGAATTTCTGGTTTCATTGAATTCCTTGGCAATTTTCTAGCTAGGGTTAATTGAACTTTTGGACAATTTACTTAACTAGGATTCTGGGCGAATACGAGGAGTAATTTCTGGGCAAATACGGATATCGTAATGACGGCCCCCTTAGACTACTTAATTATTCTTCGTCTTCCTGATCACCTCTGCTGGTGAGGAAAAAACTATAGAAGGCTGACTTCACAGCAGTGACGAAAAAAATGATTTCTTACATCGCTGGAGTAGCCCACCATATATAGTTGTACGTTTTCGGCAAAGGATAACTCGGAAAGCTGGATAATGTCTTGGGGATTGCGTCGCTCAAGTTGTTGTTAGAGACACTAAACTCAGATAAAGCATCAGTATTGGTGGGTATTTGACCCGAATAATCTGTTGAGGTTGATGGGTATTGGACCCAAATAATCCGTTGTAGTTACACAAATTTTTGATGTCAAAAGGTTTTGTACTGGTGAAAATTATTGAACGAAAATTAAAAGAAAAGAGAAGAAGCATACCCAGAAATTCCCCCAAATTTCAATTAACCCTAATTAAATAAGATTGGGGATTGAATGGAGTTGAGTGTAATGAGTTAGATGAGGGGAGTGATTAGTGAGTGTGTAATAAAAAGGGTAATATGGGCATTCTAATAAATTGAGAAGCGATAAAATATAATAAAGACAATAATAATAAGAAAGACCGATAACATAGCGTAAACTAGGTGTGGATAGTGAGGGTTTAAGTCAAAACTAGGTGGTAAGTTGAAAAAATGGACTCAATAGGTGGTAAAACGTAAAACTTTGTACTCAATAAGTGGTAATACACAAAAAACACATTTATTTATTTAGTTTTAAAAGGCCTTTTACAAAAGTAATGTTCAAAATAAAATATCCTTGACAATTTACAAGGGTTTAAGACTAGTGTTTATAATGGTATTCCCGTGCAATTTTACGAGGTTTTAAAACTAGTTATCTGTTTTTCTCTATCCCTTAATTTTGTATACAACTACTTTTGTATACAAAAAGTTATTTAATATTAATAGTACATTTTCTGTAATATGATAAGTGTGATATTTTTTTTACATCTTATAGTAAATATGATTTTTGAACCAAAATTTGAAATATAGCATGATTACATAAGACTTGTAATTTTTATTTAAGATTAAAACGTTTATAAAGGTATTCCCGTGTAATTTTACATGGATTTAAAACTAGTTGTCTGTTTTTCTCTAATTTTAACATTCATAGACATTAAAGAACTTGTCTTCTGACTCGTCTTCAAATACTTATACCGGATCTTCAAGAGAGTTAAAAGAATGTATATGAATAGTAAGATAT
This sequence comes from Heliosperma pusillum, assembly GCA_022085475.1. Classification (NCBI taxonomy): domain Eukaryota; kingdom Viridiplantae; phylum Streptophyta; class Magnoliopsida; order Caryophyllales; family Caryophyllaceae; genus Heliosperma; species Heliosperma pusillum. Next base: position 35,136 of record JAIUZE010046085.1, on the reverse strand, counting down.
CTCTCATTTTGTTTCATTGGGATGAAGAGTGGAGTGATAGTATTTATTTCAGTACAGAAAATTGGTGGACGACAAGACTTTTCATTTGGTTCTTTTTTGAAAAGTATTTCAATGGTGCCAACCTTTTGTTTGGTAATTTTACAGTCTAGGGATTGTAGATGAGTGTTTATTTCATATTTTTTTTCCGTAATTGTTAGGAGTTTGATGAGTTCATCTTTGGTAATTTGTCTAGGGATATGAATACAAGATTGGCTATGTTGTGATTCTAATTGCATAAAGAGAGCATCATTTGTATCTCTTAGAATACTAAGATCCATTGCATGATTTTGAACCCTATATGCCGTTTGATGGTGAAGAGTTACTACATATGTATTTGCAACTTGCGGAGTTCCGGTTTTTTGTAGTTGGATTTTGAAGAATCTATTGATCCGAAATACTCGAGAGGGGGGGTTGAATTGAGTATAAATAAAGTATGCCTACTTTTTCGATTGGTTCGTATATGCGTGTGATGGTAATAAGTAGAATGAATATATTGATTAAATTCAACCTAACGAATTAGTTGTAACGTGTGAAAATAACGAAACAAAGAAAGATGAAATACACAAGGGGATTTTGAAGTGGTTTAGTTTCACAAATCGAAACCTACGTCCACTATTCTCGATTAATAATTTTAGTACCTTTCTATGGATTAAAAAATTATCAACCTACTCGTACAACTAACTCTAGTTGCAACTCAAAGTTTGAGTACCGCTAAATACACGATTTCTATCTTATGTTAATAAGAAAGTGTTTTTGATTGTTCTTGGTGTTCACACAATTGAATGTATAATAAACATTTCTAGCACTATTATCCAATAACGATTTTCTCAAAATAATTTGCAAGATGAAGCACAGCTTTTCGAAAACAATTGGTTTTACGAAACAAAATATTTTACTTGAAAATATTTGAGCATGTTTGCAATATGAATTCTACTATGAAAAGCGTAGTTTTAAATGCATGAGATACTTGAGTATCTATAGTAGAAAAGCAAACTAGCTTTTTAACGAAAACCCTAGCTAACTGTGGCCTCTCTTGGGTAACAAGAAAGATATTAGGTTACATTTACAAACCCTAGTAAACCATGTCTCTCTTGTGAAACAAGAAAGATATTAGGTTTACATCTTACTTAAAACCTAATTAAGCCTAATGGCTAATCACAAGTGACAACAGCCCAGAAGCCTTGATCACGTGAAATCATAGTCCAACATTGCTTTGTAAGATAAATAAGGGTTTAGTTTTGAACATGTATGAAAACCCTAGATTATATAACAGCTCATAAGTTGTTTTACTAATCAATAGATAAATCACAATAATATACAAACTAAATAAATATAAATCTTAATCTACTATAATAATTTTCTATAAAAGTTTTATTTAAAACTGTATTCGAAAAACCGTTTTGAAAAACTAAAACATCTACAATGTACCTCGCAGCTCCAAATTTATAGTAGCTTCGCCTATTACTTTGAGCTCGACAAGTAAGGTTATAGTTAAAACAATTATAACTTTACTGCCCAAAATTACTATTGAAATTACCGTTATTGAACGACGACCTATAATACAAAATCTTCTTGGAGATCTTCAGCATATGGATCATCGTCACTAAATTCTTTGTGATGAGCTCTCCATCTTGTCCTTGAAACCAATTTGATCTTGAGCTTTATAATCACCAAAGTTATAGTGGAAACACCTATAACTTTACTTGCAGTTCCAAAGTTATAGTACAACGACCTATAACTTTGCTTCACCTTTATTTCACAAATCATCAAGGTTATAGCTAGTTTAGCTATAACTTTAGGTGCCAAACCATGCTTAATCTAACAAAGAATAAACAAACAATTACAAGCACAAGCATATACATATTATAAAAACATACTTGTCATTATCAAAACACAATCATATAACTATATGATTCAACAAATTCCCCCTTTTTGATGATGACAAGCCTCTAATGATTTGTGATTATGGTAAATTTCCCCTCAATATAATACTCTAAAAACCATAGTTGGGTAGAAGGCAAGATCAAGTCATCTAAAGCTAAAGTATAAGCACCTAAGGACCTTAAGAGATTAAGGGTCTTAACAAGGAGAAAACTTAGACAATAAACTCAAATCAGGGTCATTTCTTCCCCCTCTTAACATCATTGAAAAGACGAAAAAGAAGATATAAAACGACTAGGAAAATACTAACCAAGAAAAGAAATATAAACGAAAAACATACATCATAAGCAAGAGAATCAAGGTCTAACAAGCACAATAGCATATGTTTAATACAAACCTATAAATTTTTTAAACGCCACTGGTCCGAATGAAGAATAGGCAAAATAAAGTTCAAGTGAGACAAAATAAAGGAAGCCAAGGAAGGGTTCAAGGGCGAGATTGTCGGATAATGTTGCGGTCGACATAATCAGGACGAGTATTAAACTCCAAGGTGGAAAGTCGATCAAAACATGAGCGAACATTGTTGGCTAGAGCTGTAAGACAAGTATCGAAGTTCAAATCCTTTAACGAAAAGGCTTTTGTAGATTCCAACACCGTAGCTACATCTTCACGGATACTCCGTCCATCTTTGTATATGGCTCCGCCATGACTCACAAGATTATAAAATCGACGCCGTGGCGGAACACCTCATCACGAACTATGACCTCACTTCTCTCAAGCTTCTTAATGCGATTATCAACACCCTTCATCCACGCCACAACGTCTGGTGAACTACCCCCAGCATGAGAAGCCCCGAGCCCTAAACCCGAGACAATACTCGAAAGAACAGGACCTTGGGCCTCAAACTTCTCCTGCATACTCGCCCCCAACCTCTATAGATACCCCCTGGTTCATTGTTACGCCATCCACAGCCTTGTCAACAACATTATTCCCCTTCACCAAGAAGACCAAATCTGGTCCAACAGTCCCTATCTTCATCAATTTGAAACTTTTATCACACATCTTGTCCCTATTCAACACACCATAACTCGTCGGGTCCACCACTTGTTTCACCTCCATGAGACGTGAAATCCACATCCTATAAGGTAAATTAACGGCGGCAGACGGCTTTTCTTTTATCATCGTCACACTAGTCTGAATTATACGATGAAAAACAAGACGCGGGAGATTAACCTTCCGACCCTCAAGCCAAGAGAAAACCGCCACCATCTCATAACTGGACACCTTGTCCCGACCACCTCTCCAAGGTATTATGATATTCCACAAAAAACAGAAATTACATCTTTGACGGAAAAGAATCAGCCAACACATAACTTGACCCCGTAGCATTGATATTAAAGTACCTTTTAATCTCGAGCTTAACCTCATCAGTCACCTCACTGCATTCTATACTTGGATTAATTTGTATCCCATCATCAGGGACGAAAAACAGAGTGCAGAAATCAGCAAAGGTGACGGTAATCTCACGACCACTTACCACAGCATGTAAAATACCATCTCTAAAAGAAACAGAAGCGTAAAACAGAATTACCTCAACCGGATAGTCTGGACCCGAGAATTGACAAATTTGTGCCCATTCTCGAAACTTCAAGAAGTCGAAGAAAACCGAAGAGCATCTACCTGACCATACCACGACTCGGGATAAAAGCGCCCCGTATGTATCCCGTATTTGAAGATCCGGTTGACAAGTGTTCGTGCCTTCTTCGTGAGTCAGATTTTGTCGAGTCCCTGGGCCTTGGTGTGGTCCATGTATTCGTGAAACAGGGTCCACTTGTGATGGGCTTATCGCGTACCCAAATCAAAGATAATTACCCTAGTCTAGGCTAACAACAAATGAATGTAGTTAGGGAAGTAGGAGTCGATCACAGGGAGACGGGAGTTACTAAATAAGTTGTCATGGGGTTATTTCTATCAAGGTCGATTCGATTATTTGAGATTGGTTTTGGAAGTAAACGATAAACAAAGACTAATAACAAGATGAGATAAATAACAATATTAAGAAAACATCTAGGGGGTAGGGTCATCAAGTTACTCAATCAAGGTAATGAAAGCAATAGGAAATCAATCAACAATGCAAATCATAGAATTAGGCACGTCCTTTCAGTCTTATACCTATTTTAGAATAAATTTATAGCGGGCTCTAGCACTTACTAGAACTTATTATGCCAATTATGATTTAGCCAAATAGAACCCGGACTTTCGTTCTAAGGATCAATTTTACTAACTCTTTAATCTAAGGTTGTCGCCAAAACGATAAATCAAAAAATAATAATCACAATAAAATTGAATGATAAGGAACGATCAATCAACAACCCATCTAACAACCTATTACATATTATGACGATTCTTAACTCCCCTACCCTCTAGATAAGGGAACTACTCACACATTATGGTAAACAAACTATCTAATAACAAGAAGATAAACATGGTAATGATAACAAGATGTAAAAACTTAAATGGGAGTGAGAATTCAAAGCAGGGGAATAAGGATTCCCAATACTAAGGAATAGAACTTGTGTAAGAAAGCGAAATCCAAAGTAAACCCATGGCAAGGCTTGAATTATTACTAAAACATGTTTATAACCAAAGTAAACTAATACTAAGACTACCCTAACCTATTCTAATAAGTAGAGAAGAGAAGATAAGTTGTTGTGTTGTGAATTGTGATGAGAGTTGTGATGGAATGTGCTGCAAACCCCTTCTTTTATAGGCTGCCAAAGACGCATTCCATCAATGCCAACACTGATGGGCACTTATTTTAAGTAAATAAGGGCATGTGAGACGTCCTAACGCATAGAATAAGACAACCCCGATCGGGTTTGGGTGTCCCTGATCGGGGACGCAGCCAATTGACCGGGACTGTCGCAAGCCCAATACAAAGATAAATTACCCAGACTAGGTTAATAACAAATTAATGTAATTAGGGAAGTAGGGGTCGATCCTCAGGGAGATGGTGTTTCCTATGGAATGTGAATTATCTCGCAATTGAGTTCTATCTAATGATTATCTGGGTTTTGAGATTTTTGATATCTAAACTAATATAAAGCATAAATAAAAACAAAATAAAAATAGTAAAGCAAGTAATGAAAAGCATCTAGGGAAGTAGGTTCACACATGTAGATTGACATATTGATGAAATTGGATTTGGAACATGCAAATAATTCATTGTGAGTTCGTAAGAATGATGTGTTAATTACAATCATAGATCAGATGGTCTAGCAGGCTTTTTAGGCGATTTACTAGAACTTAATCTACCATGTCATGCTTTGTCTGTTCAATTCTCGTATGTCTACCTTGGAAAAGAATTCCATTTTAGTCGATGATTTCCGGCCAGAAGTCGTTAACTATCGTTACGATCCAAACATGCATAGACACAACAGTTTAAAGGCATAATTTCTTTATCCAATTAACATCTTTTAATCAATCTAACATGGCTACCCTACACCCTAGAAAGGTGACTACTCACTCATGATTATGATGATATTAACAATGAAAACTAGGATTGACATGTTTATTTGATTTTGACTCTTTATATGGCGATAATAACGACGCTAATTGATAATCTAAGAAATGAAATTACAATTATAACGATACAAAAATGAATCTAAGACAATATGTAAAGAGAATAACAATCAAATAGAAAACATAAAGACATTAAACAAAGGATAAAATAGAAATACCTATATCACGATTGATGACGATAATGATAACAATAATAGAAAATCCTTGCACATAATAAACGATCCTTGAATTACAACACTTGTACCCAACAAAGTATACTACAAAGATTGAAACTCTTATTAATCTAAGCTAATGTTTTGATATGAAAAGGACAGAAATAATCTAAGAACTAAAGACTATAGAAGAAGAAAATGAGAGAAGGGAGGCTAGTTCCCCCTCCTCCTAATCTAAAGAGAAGTATAGGAAGAGAAGAGAAGAGAAGTATAAAAAGATGGATGATTTGATATGAGGGGCTAGATCATCTATTTATAGTATTAGGGTTTCGTGGAGAAGAGGTCGGGCATTAAACACATAGGTCAAAAATAGGATGAAGGAGCCGCAATGCACGAAGCAGCACACATACCCGATCGGGTACACACTTACCTGATCGGGTAAGTCGTCTTCTAGAAGCAATTGACTAACGCTTCATCTTCCTTTGCTTTGACTTGACTTCCAACATCCCCCTTGACTTCTACAATCGGGTTTATTGCTTGGATATGATGTAAAGCGATGAATTCTTCCTCCTAATTGATTGATCTTCCGACAACTACGAAACCGTCCTTGCTTCTTCTCTCTTTCGAATTAGTGAACCTTCTTGAAATGCCTTTCACTTGGTCAAGCTTGCTTCTTCAAATCGCCGGGTTCTAGGCAAATGCTCGGGAATATAGAAAAAGGGCGTAGAAACGTCACTTTTCCTACAAAACAGGTTAGAACACAGGAATTCGCCTAGAAGACGATATTAGCTCATAAAGTGGCTTAACAAAGCACAAATGACATACAAAACCGAGCTACAATGGGGGTTAAAACCATACAAATATTCACTTATCACCAACTGAGCCCAATTTGCTCATTTCTTCACCTTGTCGCTTTGTATTCTTCTTTGTATCCATCCCCAAGCTTCCAAACCCGATAACGGACGTGTATAATATCTTTTGAACCTTATTTCCATATCCTAATAATCTTTGATCATGTCGCCAAGGGATAGAGTTTGGTGATAGGTGTTGTAGACGGCTTTTGACATTGCATAGTAAAACCGTCGTAACTTGCTCAATCTTGCTCGGAATGACTTGAAAGTTGTTCCTTTCAACTTGGAACCTTCAAAACTTCATAGCATGTCATCCTGAGCTCATTTAATCGTCCTTATTAACTTCACCTTACTCTTTATTCATCCAATTGTAAGGATTCGACGTACAAACGACTCAAATTCTACAAAGGACATAAAACCATAAGAATACTTTCAAAGAGGCAATTAGCTCTTAAAACCACTATAAATAGTGAATAATAACATGTAAATATGAGCTAATATAGGGGATAAAAGTATATAAATATTAGACACATCAGCTTGATACCGTCATCGGTCACAACCTGCTTGACCTTCTCAACTGGAGGGTTTTCCGCCACTGCCTTCTTCTTACCCTTGTAGAGTTTTCGACGTTTTTCAACCGTACTTTGACCTCCTTGATCATATTCGTGGTTCGTGGATACAAATGTGGCAATGCCATATGTCTAATCCTATCGAGTGAGCAATCTGCATAATCTGCATCTGAATACCGTATGAGATCAAAAGTACACTCAAGTGGATACCATAGGTAGAGTTTAGAGGTACCAACTAAATACCTCAATTTTCTCTTAACTGCCGCCATATGTGATCCTTTAGGGAACAATTGAAATCGAGCACACACACACATACTCTAAACATAATATTTGGTTTACTTGCAGTTAAATAATAAAGTGAGCCAATCATACCTCTATAAATTGTCTCATCGATAGACTTATCATCTTCTTCTTTAGTCATTTTCTTATCTGTGACCATAGCAGTGGCCATAGGATGAGAATTTTCAATACCAACTTTCTAGTTATCTCTTTGATGTACTTCTATTGGTATATCATGATGCCTTCTCTAGTTTGTTGGATTTGCAATCCAACGAAGAACTTAAGTTCTCCCACCATGCTCATTTCAAATTTAGAGGTTATCAATTTTGAAAAATATTCACAAAGTTTATCATTATTTGAGCCAAAAATGATATCATCTACGTAAATTTGCACGACTAATAAATTTGATCCCTCCGATTTCAAGATCAAGGTTTTGTCGACAGATCCTCTTTTAAAATAGCTTTGAAGTAAGAATTTGGACAATCTATCGTACCAAGCTCTTGGAGTTTGTTTCAAACCATATAAAGCTTTATCTAGTTTTAAAAAATGGTTTTGAAACTTGTAATCCAAGAATCCGGGGGGTTGCTCCACAAATATTTCTTCTTCCATATATTTGTTGATATAACGTCCATTTGACGTAGTTTAAGTCCTATGTGAGTTGCAAATGTTATTAATAATATAATAGCCTCAAGTTGAGCTAGGAGAGCAAAGGTTTCATCGTTATCGATCCCTTCTAGTGGATTGTATCCTTGAACAACCACTCTTGCTTCGTTTCGCACAATAACTCCCGTATCATCCAGCTTGTTTATGAACACCCATTTACTACCAATGACTAATCGTTCTTTTGGTCTGGAAACTAAGTGGCAAACTTTGTTCTTCTCAAATTGTTGTAATTCCTCTTGCATGGCAACGATCCAGTCTGATTTAGTGAGAGCTTGTTTGATATTTTTGGGTTCAATGGTAGAGCAAAAGGAATAGAAAGAGCAAAAGTTGTTCAAAGATATTCGAGTTTTATCACCCTTTCTTAAACTGCCAAGGATAAAGTCCATTAGATTAGAATATTTGTATTTCCACTTCCTTGAGGCTTCAGGCACTTCTTCATTTAAATTTGAGGTGGAAGCTTTAAATGTCTTGGAATCAAGGGTTATTCCTCTTGAATTCAATCCTAAGGTTATAGGTGAATCAGGTATAACTCTGGATTCAATACTCTGATTTGAATTCAAGGTTATAGATTTATCACCTATAACTTTGGTATTCAATCCTTTGTTTTGAGGGAAAGTTATAGTATAATCAACTATACCTTTAGCTCTCTCTCCTTTGTTCGTTTGAGGTGATTTCAAACTCATCAGTTGTGCCTTCTATTTCCTTTTCTTCTTCATCCAATTTTGTCGATCGTCCTTCGATAATTGAAATTCAGGTTCATTTTCGTCTTCCTCATCATCTTGTATAGGCTTATCAAAAGAATCATTTTCAATAACATGAGCACTTTCTGCGATGCATAAAGTTTTTTTCTTAAATACCTTATATGTCTTACTATGATCAGAATAACCAATAAAAATGGTCTCATCGCTCCTTGGGTCAAATTTGCTTAGTCTATTTTTGCCATTTTTATGAACAAAGCACTTGCTCCCAAAGCACCGCAAACGGAATATATTAGGTTTTCGACCTCTAAGGAGTTCATAAGGGGTTTTGTTTAAAATAGGTCTAATCATATCGACACAAGACACGACACAACAACACATATGCTAAACATATGTCACAACAACACATATGCTAAATATATGTCACAACACAACAACACCACGTAGACCATGACGCGAGGACTCTACCAATAACATATCTACTTGGAAGAACCAACAGCAAGTTCCCATCAACAACTAAGACCACTAAGAAAGAAAATGTCTTACAAAACTAATAAGCGAGCTAACACTGTCGTACTCGATCAAGTACCACATGTACTCGATCAAGTACCACATGTACTCGGTCGAGTACAACTCACTCGATCGAGTGTCGATGTCCCTCGACCGAGTACACGAGATCAGAGTACCACTAAAATTACTAGCCAACTCTACCCGGTCGAGTAGCCTATACAGTGTACTTGGCTGTACTCGGTCGAGTAAGCCATACTCGGCCGAGCCTCTAACACAAGGAAATACTAAGTATTACAGATTCCTTCTTGTTTCTTTCTTGATCTCCATGTAAAGCATATATTCTCCAAATGTTGAGTCCACGTCGCTTTTCAACGGATCCAATGCATCAGAATCAGACCAAATCTACACAATAGCACACAAAAGCATGAGTTTTGACATTCTCACATTTAACGGCATCTAATCATATAAATAAGCACAAAACTAATTAACAACAATTCACCCAAATTTTATCCACCAAATCATCATACTGTCTAACTATTCTACAAGACACAGTCAGAACAATGAGACAACCTGCTCTCCTTAAACATTGATACGCCCTCTAACCCCATTCCTCATTAACTTTTACCTATTTACTTTATTGCCATCATCCGTTTTACCCAATATCGCTTAATACCCAAATACCAACACTGTTAATTATATGACAACCCTAAACACCATTCATTTCTCACATCACCTAGAATCCACCCAAAATCCTCAACATGAAACATTAGATCAATCATTTACCACGATTACTCATAACATTCTTTTGAACTTTCTCCCTATCTCAACCACATAACTCAACCATGATACGCTCGCACACCATATTCCCGTAAAATTCTCCAAACAACAATGAACCATTTACAACTTCAAGCCCACCATAATTATATTTTTGGACCTCCTCAACCCCACCAAATCAAAACATCAAAATACACATGTACATGCGTAAAAATAACAAAGAACTTCAACAGTCACGACTGATAAAGCCCTACCGATTAGACTCCACTCTTTAAGCCACCAGACAATAGCTAACAAAACGACAACAATAAAATACGGCATCCATACGCATGCCCAACACATACTTACTGCAAGCCTTCCAGACTCGATAATCTAACTGACTCACGGGGACTCACATCACCACATGATCGACAAAAAGACCACTTAACGAATGACACCATTACATAACGAAAGATTATACCAACCATGATAAAGGTAACCAAAGTCGACAAGAACACGATACCAATACCACAACCTAGATCACCGACCAACTATACCAGTAACAAACACTTATCAACCAAAATAATTTTAGCAATGAAACTAGACCCACATAAATCCCACACAACTATAATTCATATTCTCCTTGTTAAAACGAAGATCAACCCCAAGACCATTACCCTTGAAACTGCCTCTTTACTCAACTATACAATACGTCCAAATAATACTATAGTCTCCACATTACATCAACCCTACACTTCAGACTGTCAAATTTCATAATAACGTATTATATCAATACTCCACCAAATGCCAATACATCTCATACAAGCCACAACCTAGAGTACCTCCAAAGTCATAATGATTCCACGTAACTTTCCACAACATTCTCTTCGATTACTAACCGACAATTTCACACAAAAATATTATCTGCCAATATACACATATATCATATTATTTGATCACAAACACATTTAACAATCCATTCGAAAATAGTATCACCTTTTCTCAACTCCTTCTTACTAAACAATATCCTTTGCATCTCTGACACTTACCTCAAAATATGATCCTTCAAGAATTCATCTTCCACTTATCTCTTTCTAACTCATAATTCCTAATACCAATCATTTCGAAAATTCATAAATATCATTCCCCTTTTTCCGCTATTCTATTGCTTCCATTATTCCTTTGCTTCACCAACTCGCTATACATACTTCTTTTAATTTGCACCAATTACAATCGCTAATTATCCCAAGGATTCACTTTCACTATCTAGCCCCTGATAACGCGACTTTCCTCTTATTACCTCAAGATTCTGACCCCGACAACATACCTCTACAATCTTCCAATCACCCGCAGTAAATATTACTCTTATCACACTATTTTCCTTCATTTGCTATTAATATGCTCAAACAACAACGAAACCCATCATATATTATTATTATCCATCCTTACCATACCTCACCGCGTTGCTTCCCCCATATTATACTCTCCATAATATTTCATTTCCACAATTGTCTCTTAGTTATCCTGCTTTCCATCAAAACAATATCCAAATCATATTTACACATCAAACAGACTAAACTCACTAGGTACCATCATCATTATATTCCTCTATATCGGTCCCCATCGCATGTATCCCTAATCAACTTAAACATTCTAATTTTTTTCCTTAAACACATTTCCCTTTATACCCATTCATGTCTCTCTTCTAAATCCGCAATTCATACCTTTCCTTTCTCACATTATCATTTGATCAAATAAACACACACGCCTCAATATATTGCTCTAACACACAAAATCCTTACAACATCACATATCACAAAACCGATTCTCTCTCTCTCTCTCACAAGGCTCATCAATCTATCCAACTCAACCATAAATGACCACATGCACCTCTCTTGTAAACCATACAATCATAGGGAACAATATTCACCTTATAGAAAACATAAAAGTCATTAATTAAGATAAATATATTCAAAACACATAACAACGATACATTATAATCCATCATGATGAGGACCCCTTCACATCCTTAAAAGAATGGCAATTAAGTAATTAACTTAACACTATAATATATCGACAAATAAACTTACAATTCACCCCCTTGTGGTAAAGCCACTCGGTCGATTTCAACAAACTTTGACAAATACGAGACACTTGGTCAAGTAGAGACACTACTCGATTGAGTACGACTCACTCGGTCGAGTACACTATATACTCGGTCGTGTCACAAATTACAGCACTTTATAATCACATCAGACCCCAACACTCGATCTAGTGTCAAGGGTACTCAGTCGAGTAACCACTACTCGGTAGAGTCCCCTGCCCCACTCGGTCGAGTTAGGCAATACACGGCTCCAAACACAATGCATAATCATAATAGTTCATATCACATGATCGACAATGGTAATCACATTCTCATGCTTACAATTACATTCGTTCAACTAATCGCATTCATACATGCATATTACATCTCATATAAGCTTCACTTATCATTACACAATTCATACGCATCATGCTCATCAATAATGAATACATCTTTCATATCTATCATCACCTCGTTCACACATCTTTCATTCCATGAATGCTTAACATCATAGCATCATACTCAAGCTCATATTCCATCTCCACTCCACGCCATTCTCAACAATTAACATAATAATCACATGTAACTCATATATACAACAATTGGTATCATTTTCCCATACTGATGCATAAACTTATGTGAACATGCATAAAATATATATCAACAAGAACATGTCATCATATGTAACCATCATCATTCATAACAACCCCTTTCATCTACATTCACCATCATACTACCATGTTACATCTCAAGTAACCACATATATCACAAATCACAACCACTCTACCCCACATTCACCTCCATTCCACACATCATCAACATGCAACACATATTAGTACACTAAATGCACATAAGGGCAATCGTGCGATTTTGGGATGTGCAATGTAACTATTCAGAAAACAAGCTAAAACAATTACAAATTGAACTAAGGTTAGACACTTGGAAATTGCTCTGTTTTTGTTTGGACTGGATGCTGGAAGAAGGGGATACAACCTTAACCAAAGCACAAAGCCAATGGTTGAGGGTTGAACCTTGATCCCAGCACTCAGCTAAGGGTCGAAGCTCACTTCCAAGCACACAGCAATGGAAGCTTTCTCAAGCACACAGCCAAGAGATATCAACAGAAACAATGGTTTCAGTTTTTGTGTTTACTTCAAATCTGTCTTTCATTCATTAGGAATAAGCATTATATAGGCAATGAGATTACATCCTACTCGTTCATTACATCTAGGGCCATAGTTGGCTTACAAAAGAAACAGAAATAATAGCTACATTGTTCAGACTAAAGCAATAAAGTAGAAAAGTAGTTCACATAAGACAATCTGACTTAATTGGTTTGCTTGGGTTGATCTGGTGAAGGAGTGGACTTATAGGCTTGGTTTTTGAGCCAGACTGGAGTAGGATGAATGCCAAAGGGTCTGCTAAAAGATCCTCGAGCTGGTTTGTTCAAAATAGGAAGTTTGATAGTGACATTTGAACTACTGCAAAAAGGGCTGAATTCTGGACAGTTTGAGTTTGTCCCTAAGCTAAATTTTGTTGTGTGCATTTCCTGGAGAATAAATCCTGGGCAAAGTTGTAGAGGACCCTCCCTAGGACTAAGATTGATCACTGGTTAGGCTTGTTTGAGTGTGTAAGGCCCCCATGGACCCTGTTTAGAAAGACTGTGACTGACTGGTTATGGCTGAGGATTGTTATTGTTGTGTTGGGTTTGTTTTGCTGTTGGATGTGTGTTGTTGTGGCTAAGTCTTGGGAAGTGGATTGCTAGGCTTTGTTCTGGTTGGTGTGGTGTTGTCTTTGCTAACCTGAGGTGGTGGTTACTTGGACTGAATAAAACATTGTCATAACTAGTCATAGTGTTGGCTGTATTGTTGTTGTTGCTTTGAATGATGTTGTTGTCTTGATTTTGTGTCTTGTCTTGAGTTTGTGTCTTGCCTTGATCATGTACTCCTGTTGCAGGATGTCTCCCTAATCTTTGTGGTAGCTCCTATGACTCCTACCCGGGTTCATTTTATTAGACACTCCTAATTCATTAGGTTTATTGGTTTTAGGTTCCAAAATCGATCGCTCTGATACCACTGTCTAATACCCCCATACACCAAGGTGTCTTACAAGACCAACTTAGTACACGGGAGTGCTACCATCTCGGTTGCCCGAGGTAGTGAACATCACAACAAGCTATAAGGGAAGAAATATTTTATTAATAAATGTTTAAATACCAATACATGACTCAAACGGATGGCATACAATCCGACAAACTCCAATCAATGACAAGTGAATAAATAATGTCTAACAACTAAGACTCCAAATGATGCGGAAGCTAGACTCATAAGTGATCCCATCCTCTTCCCCGTCATGCTCTAAGGGTTACCTGCGATCACCTGCTCACCATCCCCCAATGGATCACAATAGTTTTGTAAACAATAGAAGGGTCAGTAAATGTGTCTATCGATCAATGCACAAGAAAAAGCACAAGGGATAAGAGAAACCAGAGGGCCACCACAGCGGTTACCTCAGTAGAGTCAGGTTACTAGCCTGCTCTACAAAACCACCTATTGACACTGGACCGCAGCCACAGGCGTCGAACTTCCATCTCACCGCAGCGAGATAAACCCGGATCATTAATTTCCATATCCCCCACGTGGTGGGATAACCACGGAGGCGAACTCGGGCTTGCCTGTCTCCCAACAGGATCACAATCACAAGTAACCATACTAACCAATAAGATCGACAACAACTCCCCAAACTCGACACCAACATCTCCATCATCAATCACAAACAATAACATATACTCATAGCATCAATTAATAACAACAGTTAATGAGTAGGGAAAACCATACCTTATCAAGATCCACGAAAGCACTAGCAATTAGAAGTGTTCCTCAACGAAGTCCCATCCTAAAGCAATTAACATTAACATAATCAATACAAGTTCATTCCCTTTCTCCCAATTCAATTAAGACTATCAATATAATCACAATCAAAGCAATAACATGTATACTTACCACAAGAATCGATCAAGGCAAAGGGACAAGCGATCTGGCACGAACAATCAAAGGTTCAAAGAGGGTTTTGAGAGACTTTAAGAGTTTAGATTTTTAGATTAGGAAGGGTAAAATAAATTATGAAATAAATCTCTCCTCTTAAACCCTTAATTAATCGTGCGAACTAATCCGTAAAACCCTTCTCACTCGACCGAGTACCAAAGTCACTCGGTCGAGTAAGACTCACTCGGTCGAGTGCCAAAGTCACTCGGCCGAGTGCACAAGATCAGAACCAACCAAAAGACATCCACCTAAATCACTCGGTCGAGTAGACTTCACTCAGTCGAGTACCCAATGTACTCCGTCGAGTAAGCCCTACTCGGCTGAGTCTCCACACCTAGGAATATGGAGTATTACACGATTCATCTTCAATGTCGGATTCACCTTCACTAGCTTGCAAAGCTACGCCCTTTCCTTTGCTAGATTCCTCATCAAGCTTATCGAGCTGGTGCTCGTATGCCATGAGTGAACCTATAAGCTCTTGGTAGGTTAAAAGGGTAAGATCTCTAACTTTTTCAATCGCAGTCACCTTAGGCGTCCATCTCTTAGAGAGGATTCTAAGGATCTTTCTTATGATATCCTCATATTTGAATTTTCTCAAAAGGTTTTGAGTTTATTCGTTACTAGAAAAACGTGTTGTCATACTATGGATAAATTCATTCTTCACCATTGTGAAGAGCTCATTTGGTGGACAAGACTTTTCATATGGTTCATTTTTGGAAAATATTTCAATGGTGCCATCCTTTTTTTTTGTAATTTTAAAGTCTAGGGATTGTAGAATAGTGTTTATTTCATGTATTTTTTCGTAATTTGTAATCCAAGACTCAGGGAGGAGTTTGATGAGTTCATTTATGGGAATTTGTCTAGGGATATGAATACAAGATGGGGTATGTTGTGATTCTAATTGCATAAAGAGAGCATCTTTTGTATCTCTTGGAATACTAAGATCTATCGCATGGTTTTGAGCCATATATGCCATTTGATGGGGAAGAGTTGTTGCATATGTAATTCCAACTTGCGGAGTTCCGGTTATTTGTAGTTGGATTTGAAGATTTTGGAGAGTTTGTGGGTGTTCTAATACCATGCTAAAATTTGGAAATAGGGTGATAAATACAGTACCTGTATTGAGTGTTGTTTAAATGGTTGCAATACAAGCATGTTATTCTTTGTACCTTGTATCAAGTAGAGCTATCCGTGCTACAACAGGCAGACATTACTTAACATGGAGAGTTAGTTATGCTAAACCTACTGCTCCATAATGAAGGTGTGTGTAACCACTTGTTTTCCATGTGTGAAGCATAGGTTCATTAAGTCGGATAGGAATCATTTATTCTACTTTCGTAGCTGTAACAAAATGTTGCTCTAACTATGAGGCCATAAGAACTTCTCTAACTGTATTTTTATGTAGCTCAAGTGCTTGTTTGATAAGTTTTGGGAATAAGGAATTTGGTTTTGTAAAGGCTAGATATAGATTTTAAAAAGGAAGTTGAGTAATAGGGACGTTACTATTTCGTTTACATATTTTACTTCATAGAGATAATCTATTTTACTAGCATTTGATTTATGAAGAAAAGAAGAAGACGTATGTGCTAAGATATTAGAAGTATTTTCCATATTTTTGATATGAGACCAGAAACCATAACAGAATACCTTATATCTAATCTATCCTTCAAAGTTTTAAATTGTAATAAGTTATCCTCCTTTTTGTATGATGAGAAGGCATAAAGTATTAACTTTTTTGTTCTTAAATTACTAAACCGAGACAACAAATAGTTTTAACTTTTGTCTCAAAGTACAAGTTTTTATGAATATCATAGTTAATTCTTTACACTTTATTTCGCCTAGTAAAAATTTTCTAATGTGGAAGATCCATAGAGTGGCAACCACGAAGCAAACTTCTCCATACTTAGGGTATTAGTGGAGGGGATAACTCATTATTCTTTAATACTTATTAGGAAGATAAAAGCCCAGGTTTAGACTGTCATGGCTCTGATACCAAGTTTACAAACACATAATAAGTACAACCACACAGATGAAGATGACTATCCAAGAAAAAGAAATATAAACAAAAAAATCCTCTCAACAAATCCTTAGAGAAAAGTATGTGTCAGGTGATCTTAAAGTTGGCCTCCTAGGAGAACTAACTGCGAAAACTTTTAAATATTACGTACAATATTCAAAATAAGAAAAACTTGGAAATCCACATAAAGATATCCCCATATGTTACATGTTTGGGTCATCCTCTTCTCAAAAAACAAATTTTCCACCAACAGAATTTGAGGAAGAAAATTCTAAACATTCTTGCAAAATTAAAAATCCAGCTATCAAAAATCCAGATGGTTCAATAAAGCAAATAAGTATTGCAAAAGCAACATTAAGCTGGCAATCAGAAAATGCACGAGCCCAAACAATTTGTTTCAAAAATTAGATAAGAAGGTGACAATCATGGATCTTGCAGTAAAAGAGATATATCAAAAGATCTGATCGTTACACCACGAACTCCTGCTACTTGCAATGACAGCTTCCATAGCATCTCCACTTATTGCCCTAAAAGGAGTCTAAATTAAAATACTTAAAACCACAATTGTCCTCCTTACAAAATCCATCAAAACACCACCAAATATTTCATGCGGCATATTTACCTCATACCCAGTTTATACGCCACCCTTTGAAAAGCATCCACATCATCTTCCTCTACTACCTTCGGAATCAAGCCCATTCAAAACATCTTCGTTCCTTCCAACAAAAGTTCGTGAGAAAAGACATATAACGAAAAAGAGGAAATACACATCAAAAGATGGAGGAAAAACATGTAGAATAACTAAGATTGAACCTCCTACAACTCAAGATCTAAAAACGCCTCACCTCACAAATCATGGTAGAACAGCATAAGCCTATCTCCTCTCTTCTAACCAGTTTGGCTAAACCCAAAACAAAGAAGCCTACGTCTCAAAGTTTGGTAGACGAGGTTCTAATGCCAAAATTTATGATGGCTGAACCAACCCAAGTTGAGGAAGTGGTTGAAAGTGAAAAAAAAAATTCTGAGGAGCAAGACCAACCAGATGTTCATCCTCCTCGCGATTGGAGCTCTAGAGGTTAGGATATACCAGGTCATGGCTTCTTTTTTGATAACATTCTGTCCTCAAAATGGAGAGACAAAATCTATGAAATGCATGCCTAATGTACCAAACAGCTTCTTTTCCCTGGAGTTAAAATTACAACAGTGATATATAGGTTAGTATCAAGGTTTTATGGTTGTCTGCGAAAATGGAGGAATAGTCTTGGAGCTTATCGACAACTGAAAATCCGACAGTCCCCTACAGTTGAAGCCTTCATTGGAAACATCCATAATGAATTTTTGGGTGCTTGGGCTCATTACACAGCTCAAGCAAGAGAATAATTCCTCAGTATAAAATGTTGTTCATTTATGCGGAAAGATCTGGAACGACATTATGAAAGGATGTCCAAGCGGTTTTCTGCTCTTGGAGGTATGGATGATGTAAATCTCAAACAAGCTTACTTAAATTCTCTTACAGAGCCATTGATAAATGAGACCGCTAGGTTGTTCTCCCTCAAAAACATACCTTTGAGTATTGCTACATTAGGAGAACTCTACCAAACATCCCTTGCAGCTCTTGAAAAACTATGTAACCATCATAAGTTTTTCAAGCAATTACAGGAACAAGTAAAGCTTTTAGGAAAAGCATGTGAACATCCAGAACTTTCCATCAAGTGCGGATCTAAAAAATGTGGATGCACGTCCTCAGAAAGAAGAAAAAACAAGGTCTACAAAAAGAGATGGAAAAACAGGATTCCACGATTGTCTGAAAACAAAAAAATGGAAATTTTTTAGAAATAAAAAACAAAGAGGGTTCAAGAAGTCTGATCAATGGCTATATTTGCAAAAAGAAGGGGCATTATGCAACAGATTGTCTAAACAAAAAGAAAAGAGATCATCTACTGGGATATTTGGCACAAATTGAAGACATTTATGATGTAGATATTGAGTCATCTTCTCCCTTGATGATGAATTAACGAACAAAACTATCTTGGTAATGGGAACAGAACTTGAAGAAGATTCATTTGGAGATTCGTACCATGACTCAGAAAATGATAAAGGTATTACCGACCAATTTGTCAGGTTTAATCTTTACCCCTTAGAAGCCTGCAAAGCAGAATCACAAGATGATATTATCCCAACTTATCCTTTTCAGCCTTCCCCAAATGCAAAAATCTACAATAGTACAGAGGCATTTCTTGATATTGTCAACTATGTTTTAACATTTAGATATGCATTTGAGGGAGAATTGCCTAGCATTCTCATTTCCCAATGGCTCCATGGAACCAAAATATCTTTCCTTGTTCCTGTAGTTGCTTGAAAAAGTTATGATGGTTACATAGTTTTTCAAGAGCTACAAAGTGACGTTTGGTAGAGTTCTCATAATGTAGCAGAACTCAAAGGTATGTTTTTGAGGGAGAAATGTCTAGCGGTCTCATTTCCCAATGGCTCTCGCAGAGAATTTAAGTAAGCTTGTTTGAGATTTACATCATCCACACCTCTACGAGCATAAAACCGCTTGGGCATCCTTTCATGATGTCGTTCAAGATCTTTCTGCATAAATGAACAACATTTCATACTGAGAAATTCTTCTATAGCTTGAGTTTTTTAATGATCCCAAGCACTTCGAAAGTCATTATGGATGTTTCCAATGAAGGCGTCAACTGTAGAGGACTGTCGTATTTGCAGTTGTCGATAAGCTCCAAGACTAATCCACCATTACCGGAGACGGCCATAGAACCTTTATACTAACCTATCTATCACTCTTGTAAGTTTAGCTCTAGGGATGTTGTTCGGTACACATGCATGCATTTCATAGATTTTATCTCTCCATTTTGAGGGAGGAATGTTATCAAAAGAGAAGCCATGACCTGGTATATCCTAACCTCTAAGGTTCCAACTGAGAGGAGGATGAGCATCATGTTGGTCTTGCTCCTCAAGATTTTTTGTTTCACTTTCACCCACTCCCTCAACTTGGGTTGGTTTAGCCGTCATAAATTATGGTATTAGAACCTCGTCTACTAAATTTTGAGATGTGGCTTCTTTGTTTGGATTTAGCCAAACTGGTTAGAAGAGAGGAGATGGGATTATGATGTTCTAGCATGAATTGTGAGGTGTCTTTTGGATTTTGAGTTGTAGGAGGTTCAATCTCAGTAATTGTCGATGTTTTTCCTCCATCTTTTGATGTGGATTGTCTCTTTTTCGTCATATGTCTTCCCTCAAGAACTTTTGTTGGAAGGAACGAAGATGCTCCGAAAGGGCTTGATTCCGGAGGTGGTAGAGGAAGGGGATATGGATGCTTTTCAAAGGGTAGCGTATAAACTGGGTATGAGGTAAGTATGTCACAGGGCATATTTGGTAGTGTTTGTATGATGGATTTTGTAAATAGGACAATTGTGCATTTAAGGATTTTAATTAAGACTACCTTTAGGAAATAAGTGGAGATGTTATGGAAGCTGTCGTTGCAAGTCGCATGAGTTCTAGGTGTAATGAAGAGATCTTTTGATGTATCTCTTTTACTGCAAGATCCTTGATTGTCACCTTCTTATCTAATTGTTGCAACAGATTGTGTTGGGCTTGAGCATTTTCTGACTGCCAGTTTAATGTTACTTCTACAGCACTTATTTGCATTGTTGAACCATCTGGATTTTTGATGACTGGATTTTTAATTTTCTAAGAATGTTTAGAATTTTCTTCCTCAAATTATGTTGGGGGGAAATTTGTGTCTTGAGAAGAGGATAGACCCAACATATAACAAGTGTGGATATATTGTTGTGGATTTTCAAGTTTTTTCTTGTTTTAAAAATTGTACGTAATATTCAAAAGTTTTCCCAGTTGGTTCTCCTAGGAGGCCAGCATTAGGATCACCTGACACATATTTTTATTTAAGGATTTGTTGAGAGTATTTTTTATTTCTATTTCTTTTCCTTGGATAGTCATCTTCAGTTGAGGCTGTTATCATGCAATTTTCATAATCACAGACATCAAAGAATTTGTGTCCTGACTCGTCTTCAAATACGTATACCGGGTCTCAAAGAGAGTTAAAAGAATGTATAGAAATGTTAAGATAACTCTTATTGATTTCATTGGGATGAAGAGTGAAGTGATAATATTTATTTCAGTACATAAAATTGGTGGACAAGACTTTTCATTTGGTTCATTTTTGGAAAATATTTCAATGGTGTCATCCTTTAGTTTGGTAATTTTAGAGTCTAGGGATTGTAGAGGAGTGTTTATTTCATGTATTTTTTCGTAATTGGTAATCCAAGACTCTGAAGGAGTTTGATGAGTTCGTTTATGGAAATTTGTCTAGGGATATGAATACAATATGGGTTATATTGTGTTTCTAATTGCATAAAGAGAGCATCTTTTGTATCTCTTGGAATACTAAGATCCATTGCATGGTTTTGAACCCTATATGCCATTTGATGGTGAAGAGTTGTTGTATATGTATTTCCAACTTGCGGAGTTCCGGTTATCTGTAGTTGGATTTGTAGATTTTGGAGAATTTGTGGGTCTTCTAATGCCATGCTAAAATTTGGAAATAGGGTGATAAATACAGTACCTGCATTGAGTGTTGTTTGGATGGTTGCAATACAAATATGTTTGTATTTTCTGTACCTTGTATCAACTAGGACTATTCGTGTTACAATAGGCATACCTTTTCTACCATGGAGAGTTAGTGCTAAACGTACTGCTCCATAATGAAGGTGGGTGTAACCACTTGTTTTCCATGTGTGAAGCACGGCTTCATTAACTTGGAGAGGAATCATTTGTTCTACTTATGTAGTTGGAACAAAATGTTGTTCTAACTGTGAGGCCAGAACAATTTCTCTAACTGTATTTTTATGTGGGCCAAGTGCTAGTTTGATAAATTTTGGAAATAAGGAATTTAGTTTTGGAAAGGCTCGATATGGATTTAACAAAGGAAGTTGAGTAATAAGGACCTTACTATTTTTTGTTTACATATTCTACTTCATAAAGATAATCTATTTTACTAGAATTTGATTTACGAAGAGAAGAAGAAGAAGTATGTGCTAAGAAATTTGATTTACGAAGAGAAGAAGAAGAAGTATGTGCTAAGATATTAGAAGTATTTGTTGGAGCCAGTGTCCTCCACAGTTAGTGCAATAACATAAATAAATCTCTGTAGGTTCACAGGGTATACTTTGTATAATAATCAGTTGATTAATGTTTATCAATAACGGTTGGCTTGCTAGATAAGTTTGACGTTATTTTCATACAGATGGCGGTGATCAACTGGTCCCTAAAAGTCACACCTAAAGGATGTGTTTGAGAGATGTGATTGTTTGAGAAAATAATCATATTGATACCCTATTATATGACTAAAAGGTTAGTCGGTGTTTTTGACTAAAAGGTTAGTCAATGTGATGATGACAGATTATTTAATAATGATTAAATAAAGTTAGCTGAGACGAATTAACTGTAATTCGTATATTGAATATAAAATGTTATATTTAATTGTTGTATAATGTAAGCTAATTAAACATAAACCGTTATAATTAATTGGCAAATTATAAATATACAGATATTTATAATTAATGATGTATTATAATGTCGGTTCATGTAAAATGACAATTATAATATATTACATGATATTGGAAGCTAAAATGACCGAAACACAGTATCCAGATACACTCGGGTTTTCGGGTCAATGGGTAGTTATTTGAGGAGACTAAATCTCCTCATATAAACCTATGTGTGCCGTGAGAAATAGGAAGGAAAGGAGGAGAAAATTCTAACCTAATTTCTCACTGACTGCCTCCATCTTTCACAGATCAGAAAAAGACAAAAGTTAACAGTAACTTTTGACAAAACAAAAAACCTTCTTCTCAACAGTGAGATTGTGTAAGAGGTTTACTTTCTAGCAAAAGAAAAGGGTATTTCTCGGAGCATCTTGGGTGCAACGATTAGGAGGATATCTACTTTGATATCTCTGTTCTTTACGCCAATTGCTAGGACCGGAGGTTGATTTCTAAATCTATACTCTTATTCTTGTTTTTGTTTATGACTAGTATTATCAAATTATTACTATTTCGTTATAATCCTATAATAATTGTATTGTGGTAATACCGATTTCCCACAAGTGGTATCAGATCATAGGCCACGAAATTTTTTTAATTTGATTTCATAAACCGAAACTGTTTATGCCGCTGTGTGTTTGACTCGATCGAGGACTTTAGTGTCTCGATCGAGCTGTTTTTGTGAGTTTTTGATCGATCGAGTACTTGTTTTTGCTCGATCGAGCAGTTTTCTCAATTATTTGGTCGATCGAGTACTTGTGTTTGCTCGATCGAGCAGTTTTCTCAATTGTTTGGTCGATCGAGTACCTGTGGTCGCTCGATCGAGCAGTTTGCTTTAAATTTTTGGTCGATCAAGTGATGTTTATACTCGATCGTGGTCCCTGTTTGTCGACTAGGAATAATTAGTTGATCGAGAGACTTTATTGTTTAATTTCTTCTCGATCGAGTACTTTACAGAATCGTATTTCCTTTCGTATTCGTTTTCATTTAGATTTATTTGGTTATTTTAATCTGTTAAAATAACATACAATAGATTTGTAGATGTTTTAATTTAATAAAGATTAGATTAAAATGAAAATGGAAATGATGTTGAATGAGTTTTTCATTTGAAAGGATATTAATTTTTCCCTATTTTGTCGATAAGGACCGTAATGCTGAAAAATTTTTGCCGAAAAATTTATGCTAAAAAATTTCTGTTTTTCTTTGGTATTCAAATTTTTTGGGCCTATAATTGTACATTATTCGGATTGTGTATAATTAATGTGAATCGGTTCACATATGCTTAATATCTTACATTTTAAAGCAGTTTGAAATGTTTAGGATTGTTCATTTTATCTGTAAAATGAATCGAGGTTGTAATTAATGTGGGTAATTACAGAATTACCACATAATTATAATCTTTGTTAAAGGGTGGTTTGGATAATAAAACATCGTAATAACTGTATTATGTCTTGTATGTTTTATTTTAGTTGGTGCTTTTATAATGTTTTTGGATTGTTTGAATGAATTTTTATCGTATTTTACAATCAGTTGTAACTTAGTGAGTAGATTGTGTTACCGTAATGATGGTAACATAGTCTTGGATGTATTTTGAGATCTTGAATCTCCATCATTTTTAGTTTTGGGTTTTGAAATTAGTATGTAATAAATAGGATCTATGTAATTTTATTTGTTGTAATTTCAAAGAAGACTAAAGATGGAGATTGGAGCTCACTCCCGCTACATGGACCAAAAAGGATGATCAAGTCAAGCTTCGAGGGTCCAATCAGTTGGATTTCAAGTTGTATTTCATTTTTGGTAGGATAGGCCACACTAGGACATGTTTTTCCTTTACGTTTTTCATTCTCGTTTACTTTCCATCACATGATAGATATAATTGCATCATATTCCGCCTAAACCAAACCACCTAAACTAAATTGCATGAAAAATGATTCATATAGGTTGAATATTTTATCATGGACATACAGATGTCACTCCCTTTTAGGGCCATCACCTTAGTTAAATCATTCTCGAGTTGCTAGACATTCGTTCAATTAAAATGAATTTAAGTTAAGATGATGGGACCTTCCCCTATAAATAAAATTGAGACTAGTCTTTATAGGGAAAACTACTATGAGCCCCTTCTTCGTCGGAAGTCATAATATGACCCCTTCTACGTTGGGTAAGTAGTGAGTGTTGACCTATTTTATCTCAACATTATAGTACGAGTAATATCTCTTGATTATGATGGACTAAAGATAGAATTTACAGAAATTTATCGACCAGGAATTCTAAAAGTAGAATTAGCCAAGAGGTTGGCTTATCAATTTACAGAAATTGAGTCTTGGGATCATTTATATAATTCTTGAGGGAGGTCAATTGTATAAATGCACGAGTCATCGAATTAAACTGTTTTTCATTAGACTCGAATTTAAAACGATGAAACTTATCATATTTATTTTCTTTTTCCACAGTCATATATTCAGATATAACTGCTAATAACAAATGGCTGGCCATACTGATGACCCAATGCCAAGTGCCACGCTCGGACGTGAGTCCTGGCTTAAGATGTTCATGGACACTATGAATCAGTCAACGCGACTGAAGAATAACGGGTCCAACTTTGCGGACTGGGAGGCGGCATTACGGAATGCTGCCATTGCTGACGGTAAGCTCGAGTACTTGACTAAGCCACTACCGCCAAACCCAGGCCCCAATGCAGAAGCAAATGAATCACTTGCTTATATTGATTTCGTAATGGAGGCGGGTGCGATAAAGAACGTACTCATCTTTTCAATGGAATCCAATTTGCAAAGGCGATTCATTGCCCAAGGTGCAAACAAGATTTTCACCACGCTCTCTAACGAGTTCTCGAAAGCTCCGAGGATCGTTAGCTATGAGCATACCTGTCGCTTCTTTGAAGCGAAACTCCAGAGGGGCCAAGCAGTTAGCCCACACATTCTTGACATGATTGAGAATGTCGAGAAACTGGAGGCACTTGGTTGCAAAATCGATGAGAAGATCGTCATAGACCGCGTTCTTCATTCACTTCATGATGGTTTTGCCCTTTTCAGGGCAAATTACTATATGAATGATATGAAGAAGAGTCTTCATCAGCTCCACTCACTCCTTGTACAGACAGAGAGTGATCTGAAATTGAGTGGGAGTCTGAAACAGGACGTTCTCATGATTGCCAACAAGGGCAAAGGTATGGGCAAGGCTAAGGCCAACCTAGCTGTAGGGAAGCCGAAATTCAAAAAGCCAGGGCAACGCAAGAGTGGGCCTGGTGAGACTAGCGGTAGCTCACAAGGCAAGACAAAGAGCGATGAAGGTAACGTGGAGTGCCACCATTGCCACAAGCTTGGGCATTGGAGGAGGAGGAACTGCCTCGTGTACCGAGAGGACATTAAAGCAGGCCGCGTCTCTCCTGTTGGTATGTCTTCTTCTTTTATTCATATGATTGAGATCAACCATGCAAGTTTCGGAACTTGGGTACTAGATAGTGGTTGTGGTTCTCATCTGTGCAATCATTTGCAGGGTCTAAGAAACATCACAACTCTCGCAAGGGGTGATGTGGACCTGCGAGTGGGGAATGGAGCAAGAGTAGCTGCCGTTTCAGTGGGAACATATGTAATCCAACTCCCTAGTGGTTTTGAGTTATTACTGAATAATTGTTACTATGTACCCAGTTTGTGGAAAAACATTATTTCTGTTTCCGTACTTGATAAGGACGGTTTTTCGTTTTTAATAAAGGATAATAGCTGTATTTTCTCTTTAAACGAAATGATTTATGGTAAAGCAGTTTCCATGAATGTGATTTATGTTTTAGATCAAACCACAGATATATTGCATGTGAGTAGTAAGAAAGCAAAGGTTGGTGACAAAAATCAAACCTATTTATGGCATTGTCGTATGGGACACATAAATGAAAAACGCGTGAAAAAGCTCATTGATAATGGGACTATCTCCCCATTTGACTATGAATCTTTTTGCAACAAAACTTGTTGCATTGTCACTCGTTTTTGTGCTAATACAACCGTCCATGGGAATGTTCAAGTGCACATCCCAAATGAAGGCAATTTAGGGGATCAACATTAGCATCTTGAGCTTTCAATTGTACGGGCCTGACTTTCAAGCTTCATATTTCAAGTTCTATTCGTGCAAATCCTTTGATTCTTGAGTCATTGGAAAGCTTATGGTCTTGGGTATACAATGAATTTGGAATCAGCCCAAGAGCAGGTACGTAGCTTGAGTTATGGCTGCTACAAGACATCCCCTACAGAAGAGTGCAATGTAGAGATCAGTCTGACCCCTTCTTACTAAATGGATCATAACTGAAGATTGGAGCATGATATTTGTGTGATTCCAAATGGAGGGGAAAGATAACTCATTTAGCTTTCAAATGGCATCTTGGGGTACTCCTACATCATCCTAAAGAGAAAGTTATGGCCTGAGCAAAACGGGTATAGTTAGTGGCAAGTCTGTTGGGTATGTGATTAAGACCAATCTGCACTCAAAGTTGCATAACGCAAAATCTACTGAATGTTTAGGGGTGATTCTTTTTGGAGGAGAAAGCTAACATCCATAGCTTTCAAATGAGCTATCATGGGTCTTCAAATTCATCCTGAGCAGAGAGTTATGAGTGTTACAAAATGCAATCAGAAGGGTCCATGTCCTATCTCACCCGGTTCAGGTCCAACATCAAAGAGCTTCGTCCAAGGCAACCCCTATTGTGAATTAAGTTGTTCCAAGGCCTAATACTCTTAGTTTAGGGTCTTAGGAAGATAAAAGTCCAGGAAAGTTTTTGCTAATTCACAATAAATAAGCAGGTTTAGCTAAGAACAAACAAATGGGTCCAGATAGGGACATTTCAGCATTGTGTTGTACCAAGGCTGTTTTGGGTGCTATATTTGGCTAGGCAAGACAAGGGCACGACTTGAAAGTCATCCTAACCCTTTGTACTTGAAGATGGTAGCTGCCAAGCCCAAGCTCCAAGGTCTTACACATCTTAATTGACCTTGCACAACAAGACAAAGAGGAGCAGCCTGTTTTCTGTCTTATGCTTTATGCTTTATTACTTTATGCTTTTGTATCCTAGTTAGTATTCTGATTTGTGTAAGGCCAAGGCCACGACTTATTGTACATTAGATGATGCATTTGAGACCCTTAGATGTGTCTCTCTTGGCCTATATAAGCCTTGCTTTGTAACCTAATGAAATCAGATTTGATGAATGAATGAAAAATTGAAACCTTTGTTTCCAATTTCTAAACTCATGGCTATGTGCTTGAGTCCCTTCTTTGCTTAGTGCTAGAAGAGTGTTGTTTGAGTCTTTGCTGAGTTGCTGGAGTCATTCATCACAACCTCTATCCATTGGCTTTGTGCTTTGGAAGAGTACTATCTTGTTCTTACTTCATTTTCTTATAAAATTCAGAAACTTTCAACACAACAACAAGTCCAATTCAAGTCCTTTGTGTCTTCATTTGTGTGTGTGTCTTACAAGCAATAAAACCTACTGAAATCTATACTTTTCTGAGTATTTTCGTTGCAATTGGTATCAGAGCTTTGGTTTGAGAGTCATCTTACACCTACCTACATTATAAACACAAAACAACCTATTTTCAAGAGAGGAGTGCACTCTGGTTTGTGTGAGTAAATCAGTAGCAATGTTTGTTATGCCTTATGTTCCATGTCAAAGAATGAAGCCTTGTGACCTTGGTTCCATCTCCAAGTCCTTAGAAGAAGTTAGGGTGAAGTTCCAAGCTTTAAGAAGAAGGTATGAAGGTGATGTGCTTCCAAAGAAGGCAACCAGCAACTATGGTGTTCTAAGGGAGCCTAAACCACCTGATTTGTACCAAGGGGAGTACCACCTGCCACATGAGTGTTCTAAGTCCTATCCTACCCTTGGGAGCAAAGGTAAAACACCAATACTTCCTTCCTTTAATGGTAAAAACAGTAGAGCATTTGTGTCTTGGTTGTATGATGTTGAATGCTACTTTGAGCACAAGTGTTATTCTGAAAAAAGGAAGCTTGAACTTGTTGTGTCTTGTTTAAAGGATTTTGCTTTGTTATGGTATAATACTCTTAAACTTTCAAGGAGAATGGAAGGGAAGGGTATGATTAGTTCTTGGTTTAAACTTAAAAGGAACATGAAACAAGAGTATCTACCTTGTTCTACCATGGAGGATTTGTGGACTGAACTAAAAGCCCTTAAACAAAGTTCATTGTGTGTCCTTGAATATGCTAAGTTGTTTGAGGAACTACACTTTGTTTGTGATATGAATGTTGAGGTTGTGCAAAAGGGAATTAGATTTTACCATGGCTTGAAATCTGAAATTGCAAAGAGAATTGATTTAGAAGTATTGTATCCATATGATGATTTGCTTGAGTTAGCCTTATATGTTGAGAAGATCTTAGTAAGGCCTACAAATCATGAGGTCTTAACTAAAGGGGATAGTTTAGAAGCCATCAAAACAGTTGGGAAAGATAAGAGTTTAGGCCAAATGGTTGTTGTGTCATGCTTGGATGTTGCTTGTCCTAAGTCTAAGCTTAAACCAAAGGTCATGAGTACATGTGCTGAAGTGAAACGGTCATGTAGTGCTATCATTGAGAACCCATGTTTTGAAAATAAAACCTCCTTGAACTCAACCTATGAGCCTACTAATGAAGAAGAGAATAGCCTTGTCCTTTCTTGTGGAGCCATCAATGAGCAAGCTACTGATTTGGGTCCTATAGAGGTGATTGTCGACCAAGGACTACTTGAGCTTCAAACCATGAAGTTTGGACAGTCCATGGTCATGTTCAATGGTGGTAGTTGTTGGGAGTCGATCAAGGGTGAAGCAAAAGGAGTGTCTTGGGTTGTTCCATTCTCAAGTGTGCCAAAATTGATCTTCTACACAAGCCATGATTCTTTCTTCTTAACTTTCATCTTGAGAGGTATATCTTGTGCTCTTGCATCTCCACACTTTCATTCTTACATGTTGATGAGGTTGCAAGTTATTCTTGCTCATTTGGGTGCTACCTCATACATGTTAAGGAGTGAAATTGATCAATCTAAACCCTACTGTCCAGCTACGATCTTCTTGTGTTTTAAGATGAGTAATGTTCAAATTGTTTGGGAGAACTTGTTGGGATTATGTGGAACACCAAGGGGAGGTTCACTACTTGATGTTGCTCAAGTTTTAGTTCATTTGGTGTTGTGTATGATGAGTCCAATGCACAAAAACAATAGCTGCCCACTTGAAGTTTTCTCGTGTTCTACTTGTTGTATAAGCACTTCTTTGGATGCGTGCTATGTGAATGATGCTTGTTTTGATGTGAGTGACCCTTTGTATAACTTGATATCTACTCAAGAGGAGCTGAATGTGAGAGGAGGTACCCTAGGGGCTGATTTGCTTCTTGCTTATGCTTCACTTAAGGAGTGTTGGTCACCTAAGGATGTTAGGAGAGTAGTCAATGAGAACAAACCAAGCTTGGGGTGCAAATATGAACATTCTGATTTCGGTGCTACAAGTATTGGGATACTTGATGCGAAGTTGAGTCCAAAGCTTGTCATGAGTACATTTCATCCAGGTAGAACAACATCCTCAAATGATAGACAAGCTCATGATACTACAAGAAGAATGAGGGTAGATGTGAAGTCTAGGGAGGATGTCATACACCTCACATTTGATCCCGGAGGAACAAGCAATACTTGGTTGGGTATGCAATCTGAACTTGGGAATGGTACCACATATCTCATGCCATTCACCATTCTAGTCTATGATCCGGGAGGAGGCCATGATAGTCCATCTTTGAAGTTGTACTTGATCTTTTGAAGAGTAGGAGAACACAACCCTTGGCAACAAGTCTTTTGATTTTGATCCAACAGAATTTGAGGACAAATTCTTTTGAAGAAGGGGAGTTTGCAACAAAACTTGTTGCATTGTCACTCGTTTTTGTGCTAATACAACCGTCCATGGGAATGTCCAAGTACACATCCCAAATGAAGGCACTTTAGGGGATCAACATTAGCATCTTGAGCTTTCAATTGTACGGGCCTGACTTTCAAGCTTCATATTTCAAGTTCTACTCGTGCAAATCCTTTGATTCTTGAGTCATTGGAAAGCTTATGGTCTTGGGTATACAATGAATTTAGAATCAGCCCAAGAGCAGGTACGTAGCTTGAGTTATGGCTGCTACAAGACATCCCCTATAGAAGAGTGCAATGTAGAGATCAGTCTGACCCCTTCTTACTAAATGGATCATAACTGAAGATTGGAGCATGATATTTGTGTGATTCCAAATGGAGGGGAAAGATAACTCATTTAGCTTTCAAATGGCATCTTGGGGTACTCCTACATCATCCTAAAGAGAAAGTTATGGCCTGAGCAAAACGGGTATAGTTAGTGGCAAGTCTGTTGGGTATGTGATTAAGACCAATCTGCACTCAAAGTTGCATAACGCAAAATCTACTGAATTTTTAGGGGTGATTCTTTTTGGAGGAGAAAGCTAACATCCATAGCTTTCAAATGAGCTATCATGGGTCTTCAAATTCATGCTGAGCAGAGAGTTATGAGTGTTACAAAATGCAATCAGAAGGGTCCATGTCCTATCTCACCCGGTTCAGGTCCAACATCAAAGAGCTTCGTCCAAGGCAACCCCTATTGTGAATTAAGTTGTTCCAAGGCCTAATACTCTTAGTTTAGGGTCTTAGGAAGATAAAAGTCCAGGAAAGTTTTTGCTAATTCACAATAAATAAGCAGGTTTAGCTAAGAACAAACAAATGGGTCCAGATAGGGACATTTCAGCATTGTCTTGTACCAAGGCTGTTTTGGGTGCTATATTTGGCTAGGCAAGACAAAGGCACGACTTGAAAGACATCCTAACCCTTTGTACTTGAAGATGGTAGCTGCCAAGCCCAAGCTCCAAGGTCTTACACATCTTAATTGACCTTGCACAACAAGACAAAGAGGAGCAGCCTGTTTTCTGTCTTATGCTTTATGCTTTGTTACTTTATGCTTTTGTATCCTAGTTAGTATTCTGATTTGTGTAAGGACAAGGCCACGACTTATTGTACATTAGATGATGCATTTAGGACCCTTAGATGTGTCTCTCTTGGCCTATATAAGCCTTGCTTTGTAACCTAATGAAATCAGATTTGATGAATGAATGAAAAATTGAAACCTTTGTTTCCAATTTCTAAACTCATGGCTATGTGCTTGAGTCCCTTCTTTGCTTAGTGCTAGAAGAGTGTTGTTTGAGTCTTTGCTGAGTTGCTGGAGCCATTCATCACAACCTCTATCCATTGGCTTTGTGCTTTGGAAGAGTACTATCTTGTTCTTACTTCATTTTCTTACAAATTCAGAAACTTTCAACACAACAACAAGTCCAATTCAAGTCCTTTGTGTCTTCATTTGTGTGTGTGTCTTACAAGCAATAAAACCTACTGAAATCTATACTTTTCTGAGTATTTTCGTTGCACTTTTGGTACGTGTGAATCATGTCTCATAGGCAAAATGACTCGAATTTCCTTCAAAGGTGTTGGAATGCGCGCTGCTGACCTATTAGGACTCAGACATACTGATGTGTGTGGACCTATGTCAATCAACGCTAGAGATGGCTATAGATAATTTATCACTTTCACGGACGATTTGAGTAGATATGGTTATGTCTACTTAATGAAGCATAAAAGTGAGTCCTTTGACAAGTTCAAGGAATTCCTGAATAAGGTTGAAAACCAGCTGGATAGAAAGATTAAAGCACTACGTTCAGATCGTGGTGGCGAATATCTTTCGAATGAGTTTGATCGACGCCTTAAAGACTGTGGTGTAGTACTGCAGTTAACTCCACCTGGAACACCACAATTGAATTGTGTGTCCGAACGGAGAAATCGAACATTACTTGATATGGTTCGATCCATGATGAGTCACACGGTTGTACCTGATTCATTGTGGGGTTATGCTCTTTTGTCAGCTGCTCTAATACTTAACCGAAGTCCGTCTAAAGCTGTAGACAAGACTCCATATAAATTATGGAAGAGAACGGTCCCTACCTTGTCCTTTATTCGGGTTTGGGGTTGCGAGGCTTATGTCAAGTGGAGACCTGACGATAAGCTCGGCCCACGATCGGTCAAGACATACTTTATTGGTTATCCAAAAGGGATGTTTGGTCATTACTTTTACTCGTCTACCGAACATCGAGTTTTTGTTGCGGCTAGTGCGACGTTCTTAGAGAAAGAATTTCTCGAGAATAGGTCAAGTAATGGAACCTTCGAACTGTCGTAGATTCAAGGGCCAACAACCGAGCGACCAATGGAGGAAATTGTTCCTTCATCATCAGCTGCGGTAAATATTCCTTTGGAACCTAGGAGGTCGGGTAGACACTCTATTCCTCCAGACAGATACATTGGTATGGTCGAGGAGAATGAGAGTGATGACGTTTTACTCCTAGAGAGTAACGAACCCGCTACCTATAAAAGTGCCATGACCTGTTCCGACTCTAAGCTATGGCTTGACGCCATGCAATCCGAGATGGACTCTATGTATGAGAATGATGTATGGGATCTGGTTGACTTACCTAATAAGGTTCGGCTTCTTCAGTGCAAATGGCTTTATAAAATATAGCATTCTGTAGAAGGACAACCAGATACATACAAGGCACGACTAGTGGCAAAGGGTTTCACTCAAGTGCACGGATTGCATTATGATGAAATTTTTGCACCCGTAGTCATGTTGCGTTCCATTCGGATAATCTTAGCGATTGCCGCTTTTTATGACTATGAAATTTGGCAAATGGATGTGAAACCCGCCTTCTTAAACGGTTATTTGGAGGAGGAGTTGTACATGGTACAACCTGAAGGTTTCATTGATCCTAAAAATCCTAAGAAGGTATGCAAGCTTAAGCGTTCCATTTATGGACTTAAGCAAGCCTCTCGGAGTTGGAATCATCGTTTTGACCAGGTGATAAAAGAGAATGGATTTACTCGATCGGTCGAGGAACCATGCTTATATATCAAGTCGAGTGGGAGCAATATTGTCTTCCTAATATTGTATGTCGATGACATACTCTTGATTGGGAATGACATACCTCTCTTAACTTCGGTAAAAGTTTGGTTAAAGAACCATTTCCAGATGAAAGATCTGGGCCAGGCACAAAGAATTTTGGGGATCCGTATCTACCGAGATAGATCACTACGGATGTTATCCCTCAGTCAGGAGTCTTATATAGATAAGATTCTTTAGAGGTTCAGCATGACCAACTCCAAGAAGGGGAACCTTCCAATGGTCTCTGGGATGCAGTTGAGTAAAGCTCAAGCACCAAAGACATCGGAAGAGGTCGAGCGCATGAGTCGGATTCCTTATGCATCAGCTATAGATCGATCATGTTTGCCAGATAATGCACACACGTCCAGACGTGGCATATGCATTGAGTATGACAAGTCGATACCAAGGCAATCCAGGTGAAACACACTGGATGGCTGTTCAGAATATCCTTAAGTACCTACGGAGGACTAAGGATTGGGTATTGACTTATGGAGGCGACACTGAGCTATGCGCAATCGGTTACGCAGATGCTAGCTTCCAAACGGATCGAGATGACTCGAAATCTCAGTCTGGATTCGTTTTTACTCTTAATGGCGCTGCTGTCAGCTGGAAAAGCTCCAAACAAAGTGTTTATAGCAATTCTACGACTGAGTTCCATTGAGAATATGAGACGCATGGAAGGACATGTTTATGCCATGGGGATCAAACGTGTCCTGAGTTGTATTAGTTGTTTTATATGGATTAGACACCAGTATCTTTTTCATAAAACTATCTATGAAATCATCGTTTTGTTTTATATTTTGTTTTTCATGTGGGTTGTACTGACAACATTGAACACCACAAAGTGAACTGAATTACATTATATTTGTTTTGGTCTGTAATCGCCTACATGAGCTGATAACTCTGGCAATTATTATGTGCAGTCGATTGATGGTGGGTTCAACGAGCCATAAGTCAAACAGTTGACTGATCGATCACATATGCGAGTTATAATGATACCTCGCAGGACATTTTTGTGACAACGTTATGGAGTCCTAAATGTTTCAGAACATTAGGTGTCAGGTCGTGGATAGGACATCCATAGTGTTCCTAGATTCGATTCTTTTGACTATCGACTGTCTCTTGAGATAAAGGCAGTTTTTGGGTGACTTTGGTTTCTTTCTCATGGTCGACCGTAACAGGAGGCTAAGTAGATTTTCACTGGGTCATTTCATACTGCGTTTGTATCTGCAAGATTCGAGTTGAAGAAAATATCCAACCTTTATCAGGATATGATATTTCTCAGGGCCACTCGAGGAGCTGTAACTGAAATGGATGGCCATGCTCGAATATAGATTCGTTTATCAGTTAAGTTACTCTCTAGTCGGGGAAACCACTCTTGATACTGATCACTTGTAAACTACGACCTTTGTGAATACGGACTTTGCAAATT
>JAIUZE010046084.1:0-94866 GCA_022085475.1 Heliosperma pusillum | reverse complement strand
CGTGTATGCGTTCAGGGAAATGCTTATCCCGTGGATGCCTTTTAATCATACTTGCCATTACACGGTGCTAGTGCGTTTCATTTACCGTGAGAGATGTCGTCTTGTGTCGTCGTTCTTGAATGCGTGATTTCATGATATTATTCATGGTCATTGCATGATTGGGCACCGTCAATGTATTGGTTCGTGAATGGATGATAATATGTTGGATTTATTCATGGTCATTGCATGACTTGGCTTGGTTTGTTTGTCGAGTCTCAATCTTATCAAACTTATACCGCTAACGGTGAGATGCAAGCCCTAGTGAGCGTATTCGGTTGCCTAAGAGTGTCTTCCTCGAGTCTTTGAATAACATGATGGATTCGGATTTTTATTCCATATGCTCTTATCATTGTATCTCGATTTGCCTATTTATTCTTATCGTATCTCACATGTATATCTATATGTATGCATGCTCTACTTTTGTATTTGCTTTTATGTACGTTTAATGTGATATGGCTGGGAGAACCCGGATTTACTCCCCACAAACTGTGGCATTCATGTTTTTCATGGATGAACAGGTTTCTTGCGTGGATGGCTTTTTGCTTATGCTATTTTGGGTTCGGGTGTGAGCTAGCGGGCGTTGTCCCTGGAAGTTTCACCTCTAGACGATTTTAGCTAGTTTTGCTAAACACTTGTTCTTTGCTAACATTTTGAGAGACCCCGTCTCTTTGTTGTATTTCGTACTTAGATTGTAATATTTTGACATTCCTCGTATTACTTCTTTCATGTACTAAAAGTTTTTAAAAATACCGTATTTCCGCATATTATTTCACATGCTTGTATGTTTTATATTTCCGCATTCGCGAGGGTTGTCACCGTTGGTATCAGAGCTTTGATCGCTCCCGACGCACACACGTGAACCCTAACTTAAACTACTTGACCTTAAAAATAATAAATGAGAGTTGGGTAGAAGTTAAGGACTTTACTTGGTAGTCTATTTGTTTATGCTAATTGATAGGAGTAACTTAATTTGTTTTTGTTTCTTATGAAGATGGTTAGACCACGATTAGCTGAGAATGTTATGATGGAAGCTCTCACTCAAGTGCTGAAAAATCAGCAAGATGCAGCTTTAGCTAATGCCAACCAAGTTCCCCCTAGAAGTAAGGATAACCATCAAGGTGGCTACGCATGGGTAGCTGGACAAATAGCTAGAAGTAAGATCGTACCATATGGTGGAGAACCGGATCCTACGGAGTTATCCGATTGGTTCCGTGAGATGGAGAAGCAGTTCGATCTATACCAAGTCCGAGAAGAGGACAAGGTTAGGATCGCAAAGCACTTTCTGGTGAGGGAAGCTGACAACTGGTGGGCTATCACAAGTGCCACTGCTGTTCTTGAAGAGGACTTTAACTGGGCTTGCTTTAAAGCTCTCGTGGAAGGGAGATTCTATCCTAAAGAGCTTAAACAACAAAGGCTCAAGGAGTTCATTGATTTTAAACAAGGCAACTTATCAGCTCAAGAGTTTACTACGGAGTTTAATAAGCTTGCGCATTTTGCGCCGAGGCTTATCCGAGATGATGAAGACCGAGCATTCTATTACCGAAACAAGTTGAGTGCCGTTCTGCAAAGTAAAGTGAGAAGGAATACCAATTCCTTTGGAGATCTTTATGATGATGCCTTGTGGGCCGAAAATTCTATGAAGGCTATTAGAGATGAAGCTTTAATGAATAATCCCTCTCCTTCTTATGCTCCTAGGCCGAATGCTTTTGGGAAGAGACCGTTTATTCCGTCTCCTTCTAATTCCTATGCTAACAAGAGGAGGTTTAATCCTTCTTCCAATGCAAATACAAGGAATCCTGCTCCTTTTATTCCTAGAGCTACTTCAAATGTGGCTCATAGGCCTTATGCTCGTCAAGCTCAAGCTCAAGGTCGTCAATGTAACCGTTGTAGACAACCATACCATCCCGGTGTGGCATGTAACAACCGACCTTACATTTGCTACTTTTGTCAAAAGGGTGGTCACCGCTATGATGATTGCCCCGATCGAAAGTTGCCCCCTCCTCCTAAACCTAAGGGTTCAATCTTTGTCATGAGCCGTGCCGAAGCCGACGCTCATCCCGAGATCATTACGGGTATGTTCTCAATTTTAGAGCAACTGTGTCTTATTCTTTTTGATACCTGTGCTTCTATGTCTTTTATGTCATCAACCTATGCTAGTAAATTATCTATCAAGCCTACATCTAGTGAGGATACTCCCATATCCTTACCATCCGGAGATATTATCTCTTGTTCTACCCTTTATCCAAATGTTCCAATATCTATTGCGGGTTCTATCTTTCCCGCTAATCTCCTTAAGTTTCCTCTAGGAGAGTTTGATATAATCCTAGGTATTGATTGGCTAGCATTGTATCATGCTAGGTTCGAGTGACGTGATCAAAAGATTTATTTAAAGAGTCCTTTAGGGGTTAGAATAACCTATAAGGGATCTCATCCCCGTAAAGGTGTGTCTTTAATTTCCGCTATGAAATTGGTAAGTATGGTTAGGAAAGGTCACCAAGCATTCTTGTGTGTTGTGACTTCTTCAAATACCTCTTTGCCAAGTATTGAAGATGTGCCTATTGTTCGAGAATTCGTTGATGTATTCCCCGAAGATTTGCCCGGGATTCCTCCCGAGCGTGATGTTGAATTCTCTATTGATCTTGTTCCTGGTTTCGGACCCATTGCCAAAGCTCCTTATCGTATGGCTCCGTCTGAATTGAAAGAATTAAGGAAGCAGTTGGATGATATGAATGAAAAGGGTTTTATTCGACCAAGTGCCTCTCCTTGGGGTGCTCCTGTTCTTTTTGTAAAGAAGAAAGATGGTTCTATGAGGCTTTGCATTGATTATCGTGAATTGAATCGGATTACAATCAAGAATAGGTATCCTTTACCAAGAATTGAAGACTTGTTTGATCAATTAAAGGGTGCTTCTACTTTTTCAAAGATTGATTTAAGATCCGGTTATCATCAAATTCCTGTTCGAGATGTTGAACACATCAGTAACAACTTTGGAAATTTTGTGATTTTTGTATAAGGGTGGTCCTGGCCGGGTGCCCGGCCGCCGGTCCCCTGACCGGCCAGGAACACATACCCTGTTTTCTATGATTTTTGGATTTTGTCTTGTGCTCCGAGCCGGGGTACCGGCCGCAGGCCTCCAGACCGGCCTGGAACACGGCTGTATGTTTTTCCTATGATTTCTAAAACTCGTAATTTATAATAATTCGCATGATCCGTTTATCGTATAATTTTACGTAGTGACTTACAATATTCATGTTTTGGATATATGATATTTCATTCGCTTGTATCACATGTTTTGTGACGGTTTTTCCTATGTCCCACTTTGAGTCGGTTTTTACAATTGATACGGTTTGAGCACTATTTCGTTTTATGCTTTGTACTCTCATTCCCTTGGCTACCTCCACATTCGTAAGGCTGGAATGTCGGAACGGGGAGGTATCCTACAGCTTAAATGCATGTGTTAGTGGGCATACGACGACGTTGTTGGGAGTTGAACGCTATGCGTTGATCGACCCGGCCGTCAAATGTTGTGTACTTGCGAGGTGGTGTTATTTGCATGTAGCGTACCGCTTGTTATGAGGCTTGTGCTCTTTTCCGCCTCTTTCGTGAATTGATCTACCGAATTTGGGGTACTCGGCGTCTATGATTGACCTGAGTCTTGGATGCGAAATGTTTATCGCATGTCGAATCGGAAACACGTTTATTCCGAGAATCTGGCCAGGTTTAGACTAGGAACCGTATTATTATCGTCGTGCTACCAGGAGGAAATTAGTCTACATATACGAAATGTTTATCGTGTATGCGTTCAGGGAAATGTTTATCCTCGTGGATGCCTTTTAATCATACTTGCCATGTACACGGTGCTAGTGCGTTTCATTTACCGTGAGAGATGTCGTCTTTGTGTCGTTCTTTGAATGCGTGATTTCATGATATTATTCATGGTCATTGCATGATTGGGCACCGTCAATGTATTGGGTTCGTGAATGGATGATAATATGTTGGATTTATTGTGATCATCGCATGACTTGGCTTGGTTTGTTTGTCGAGTCTCAATCTTATCAAACTTATACCGCTAACGGTGAGATGCAAGCCCTAGTGAGCGTAATCGGTTGCCTAAGAGTGTCTTCCCCGAGTCTTTGAATAACATGATGGATTCGGATTTGTATTCCATATGCTCTTATCATTGTATCTCGATTTGCCTATTTATTCTTATCGTATCTCACATGTATATCTATATGTATGCATGCTCTACTTTTGTATTTCCTTTTATGTACGTTTAATGTGATATGGCTGGGAGAACCCGGAGTTACTCCCCACTGACTGTGGCATTCATGTTTTTCATGGATGAACAGGTTGCTTGCGTGGATGGCTTTTTGCTTATGCTATTTTGGGTTCGGGTGTGAGCTAGCGGGCGTTGTCCCTGGAAGTTTCACCTCTAGACGATTTTAGCTAGTTTTGCTAAACACTTGTTCTTTGCTAACATTTTGAGAGACCCCGTCTCTTTGTTGTATTTCGTACTTAGATTGTAATATTTTGACATTCCTCGTATTATCTATCTTGCATGTATAAAAGTTTTTAAAATACCGTATTTCCGCATATTATTTCACATGGTTGTATGTTTTATATTTCCGCATTCGCGAGGGTTGTCACATGTAGGATAAGAGATACAAGTTATATGTGATGACTTAGAGTTCTAGAAAAATGTTCATTACCTTCTTTAAGAGTATGACACGCATCATTTAAAATAATGGAACCAATACCGTCTTCGACGACTTCGCCTTGGACGTGCTGATCATCCATATCCTCATTACCGGGTGTCACTATTGTCTCATCATCCTCTTCCATACGAATGCAATTGTTGATCATATCACTCATGCTCACAGGAAAAACGGATTAAAATTAAGGATTGACAGAGGTAGAAGATGATTAGTAGAATTGATATCAATGGAGGTTTCTAACGTGGGAAAGGAATGAAATTTATTTTAGGTTAGGAATGAAAATTAAGCATATTTTTCTAAAGTGGGAAATAAATCAAGGTAGTATATAATTTTTATGCTGATTTTATGGAACTGGTTTTTTAAAGAGCATGACTAATTCAAACTCAACCCAATTGAGTTGTTATTTGGATTTAAATAACCATTATCCGAGTCCGTTTTATTCTTGTCGTGTTTACAACCGTTGTAAACAAGAATTTGTGTTACGATATAACTTCTCCCTTTTCTCACATTTATATTCTCCCTTAGAAATTCTACATTTGGTCTCACAATTGGAAAGTGGTTCTTCTCACACGAATTTTGCTATGTATTGGAAGTGACCTCATCATGCATATTCATTATTATATTGATTATCAAAATTAATCAAGGATTGTATGAATCCAAGGCCGGGTGCAATATGTAATTCTCCAAGTCAAATAGCGACAAAGTGATATTACCAAAGAGAAAAGACGGGTCATCGTTGCGACAAGATTGGATACCCCGACAACTTCCAAGTCAAACAAAAAAACTGTCATCCACCAAGTCAGAGAATGACAGGGTGATGTCAAAGATTACAAAAGCTACATTTACGACGAGTTTGGGTACGAATCAACTTTCAAGTCAAACAAAAAATATGTCATCCGCTAAGTCTGAAAATGATAGGGTGAAGACAAAAATTAATAGAGCTACCTTTGTGACAAGTGAGGGTGCTCATTGACTTTCAAGTCTTGTAAACAAAAATGGATCGAGACCCAGCCACGTCAAGACACTTGAATAGTGCGCGTGACAACGTCTCAAGGGGGCAATTTTAATTTGTAGGCACGGAAAATTTATTAATGTGCCGAATAAATAGAATAAATACATTATTTTAAGATAATACAAAATTTAACTTAATTTCATTATTTTGTCCCGATAAAAGAAATATGGGTCGATTCGAATTAGAAAAGAAGTTATTCGGATCACTAAACCCAGAAACAAGCAAACTTGGGCCAAGCTCACAACTAAGCCCACAAATGGGCCTCTGACCACCAAAGTCCAACAAGGAAAACTAAACCACTATAAATACAGTGGTTCTCATTCATTTGAGTGGTTGAAAATCATAACCAGAGAAATTTTAGAGTGAGATTCTAGAGAGAAGAAAAGCTCTATAAATTCCCTCTACAAGACATATATGCAAGCAGTCAACAAGCACACCAAAACGGTGCTGCCTGCCCAAGACATTCAAGCTACAACCTTCAAGAGAAAACAAGTCCTTGTGACCCTCTTAAGAATACAAATTGACACCTCCTACAAAGTGCATACAACCTCTACATGTGTCACTTAAACACTACGCCGCGCTTCTTCTACAGATAGCATACACGTACTCTTTACGCCATATTAGAATCAGAGGATACATTAGAGATTGTACACATAACTTTCTGATATTAATAAAAATTACTTGATTACTCCAGATCTCTGTGAACATCCGTGTTCATTGGCATCCACGAGAGTCATTCTACACATAGAATGTTAAGGGTAACGAGTTCTTAGTGTTCATGTCATTACTTTATGTCTTGACATGGCATAAGGTATTCGAACGGTTCCAATTTCCCATAAAATTGGTGGCGACTCCACAAATGCGTATTTCTACACTTGTCCATCCAAGTGTGCCCCTCCGTGGTTCCTCGCGTACTACGGTTCGGCAAGCATCACCAATCCGTGTATGACAGTTTGGCGACTTCGCTGCGGATTATACACTTATGTGTTACCTAGGGTGTAACTTGAACAAGGTTAGGGAATAGTCTGTACAAGCAAGTTATCGATTTTCATTACTCGACCTTCTTAGGTTGTTTTATTTGGCCTTCCTAGGCACAACCCAACCTATTTCGACCAATCGTCATGTCTGGACGGTCTAAATTCTTATCTGGGCCTATGGATGGATAGCGATTGACGTCAACCATACCACGGTACATACTCATGTTAGTATCAAGAGCTTTCACTACTCGAGGAAATGGACTAGGAAAGTTCCTTACTCATGTTTTGTGCGGACCTCAGCACAGACCCGGGTTTGATTGCTTGGTATTGCAACCCACCCTTCAAAGCCAAAACCATTTTAAATGCACTTAGCATACCGTTATAATGCCTGTATAAATGTGTATAACCCATACGTGATCACAATTTTGTAAATAAACCATGACAAACTTTTCAAAAAAAAATTCTTTTCAAAACTGTAAAACATTTTTAAAGGTAACCAAAAGTAGCGCAAAACAAGTCGAAACTCTGTCCAAATGTCCAGTCAAAATCACTTCGAGTCAACGCTCCTATAACCACACTATGGTTATTTAGGACAAACATTTCAAAACTAGTCATTTTCAAAAATCACTTAAACACAGTGGCCCACTTCACAAGTCGGGTCTTTTTTAGTAAGTGTGCTAGATTGGTCGATCGTGTTTTGATCCGTCTTCGGTCTCTTACCTTAGTTTCCAAGATGCCGGGAACTAGTCAAGAAAGTATTCATCAACCCGATCCAAATGGTAATGATCAAGTCCTAGATGCGCTTCTCCGTCTCCAAACAAGTCAAGACCAAGCCTATGCTCGTCCAATGCCATTGAAAACCGAATTGTTGTCGTAGAAACTAGGCTTCCTCCTGCAAACATTACTGATGCTAGTGTGCATTATAACATTCCACTTCTCATGGGACAACAAGAAATTGATCCCCCGCCAGCTCTTACCCGAGCTAAAAAGCGACTTTAGTATCTTGAGGAACAACTAATGTACCTAAAAGGAGATGACAATTACAGGGAGAATAATCGCAAATATAAAGCGATAAAAACTCAATTTCCAACCAATTTCAACATGACTGATATCGCGAAGTTCAAGGGGCATGAGAACCCTTTGAATCATATTCGTGCTTTCAAAGATTACATGTCTATCAAAGGCATCAAACCCGAGATGTTCGTAAGGATCTTTCCTTCATTTCTCGACACCATTCCTAAGCAATGGTTCTACTCTCTAGAACATAAGATGATTGCAACCTAGGATGATGCCGCAATTGAGTTCGTCAAGCAGTACGCAGACAATGCTGAAATTAAAGTCAACATGCGTACGTTAGAGGTTCTTACCCAAAATGAGAAAGAAGGTTTCACCGAATTCCTAAGTATGTGGAGGAAGACTAGTACACAAATTGTTGAACGTCCAGATGAAGCCACTCTTGTGGAAAAGTTTGTGGATAATCTAAGGCCTATTTATGCAAACCATCTAAGGTACCAAAACATAAAGTCTTTCAAAGACTAAACTGTACTAGGAACAAGGATTGAAGACGACATCCGAAAAGGGTTCTTGTCCAAAGTGGTAGGTCGCGGATATCAAGGCTTAATGAATCGTTCTTATGGCCCTACTAACAAAATCGATGAAGTCAATATTGTTGAACCATCCAAAAAGAATAACCCTCAAGGAATTTTACAAGCATCGGTGATACATATTCCAATGCCTTGAAAAGGTTGATACAGCAAGGCAAGCTCCAACCAGTAGGACCTACGCCTGATCCAGAGAAGAAAACTAAATTCTGGGATGAAAATGCATACTGCGAATATCATAAGGGCAAAGGACATGATGCTGAGAAATGCTACAAATTGAAGCATGTCCTCTAAGATATGATTGAAGATGGTCGTCTACCCATACCTCCTGGGGGTAAACCTAAAAAAACTCAGAATCTCTTGGAATTCTGATGATTACAAGTGAAGAGTCCACCTTGGATTATTCACACCTTATTTCCCCAATCAAAGACGAGATACACATGTTAGAAAATGAGGGAAGATATTCCACCATTTCTCCCACCATCGATGACTTCATCGCTTGGGCTATGAGTGTAAGTAGGCAAGTTTCAAAACTTGAAACCACTGTAGCAACTCTACACATTCCAGGCGCCACACCTCAAGAAAGCATACCACGAACTCCAATTCTATCTCAAGAGTCTACAATGCAAGAGGTGTTCACAACGTGCGATTATCTAGTCGAACGAGTAATCACTCTGGAAACCGAAATCACCAGATTAAGGGAACTCAATAACATCAACGAAATATGGGCTGATGACGATGAGGATGAATACCTCACGAAACATGATCAAGTCAAAGGTAGTGAATATATGGTCAGGGCTAATAAGGATCATGATATAGACTACCTTACTCGATCAGGGCGTCCTTATCAAGGTGTCTCTCAGAATGGTTCTACCATTAATGGTCCAAGTACTAACACCAATGTCGTCACCCCAAATGATGGAGAAGAT
Organism: Heliosperma pusillum; assembly: GCA_022085475.1. Taxonomy (NCBI): domain Eukaryota; kingdom Viridiplantae; phylum Streptophyta; class Magnoliopsida; order Caryophyllales; family Caryophyllaceae; genus Heliosperma; species Heliosperma pusillum. The sequence continues at coordinate 85,593 of JAIUZE010046084.1, read as the reverse complement.
ACATCTACTGACCATCTACTAAAACAACTACAACAAACAAAGGCTGATCTTTCAGTCTGGCAGTTAGTTGCGAGTTCATTTCCCCATCGGCAAGCTTTATTACAAGCATTGGCAAAACTGAATGTAGCACACGACTCTACACCTGATGACGTATTCAACTTGGTCCTCCAAGACTCAGTTAAGTTAAGTAACCATGTTACTTTCTCAGATGAGGATTTACCACCTTTCGGTGCCAGTCACAATCTCGCCCTATACATCACAATTACATGCCTAAAGAAGAATATACCAATGACTTTGGTAGATGATGGCTCCGCAGTCAACGTAATACCATTAAAAACACCACGAAAATTGGGCATGGAAGAATCAGATTGGGCTCCTACCAACCAAGGTGTTCGAGTATATGATGGAACACGACGTAAGGTAGTAGGGCTAGTCAACCTCATTATCGCTACTGGGCCAATTGAGCGAAAGGTCAACTTCCAAATTGTGGACATCGAAGCATCCTTTAATATACTTCTGGGGAGACCTTGGAATCACGCTTCCAAAGAAGTAACATCCACCCTACACCAGAAGATCAAGATTCCTCTAGATGGTAAAGTAGTGACGATCACTTCGTCACCTATCAAGGTCGTAATAGAGAAAATGTCCAACAACCAAGTAGTCACTGATCCAATACATGAGCTTGGAGGATTTCAAAGCATAAATCTCGTTGAGAGTGGGTTGGCACCTCAATACTTCGACCCACATTCCAACTTAGTGGTCAACCAAATACTCAAATCCTAGGGATACTTCCCAGGAATGCAATTAAACCCCACTAGGAAAAGCACCTTTGAACCTTACAAAGAGGGGAATTCCGGAAAGATACCATTAGGATTAGGGTACAAACCTACAAAGAAAGAAACTCTGAGAATGCTTGCTCAAGTCCAAAATCGCAAAAGTAAAGGAATCCAGATGCAACCTTATCTCCCTACTCTAAATGGATATTTCGTTAGGGAAGGAAGCCAAGAATACTTTCGCGGATTTCCCGAACCTTGGCACTATAGAGGAATAAAACTAGCCGGGATCGAGGTTTTCCATGATTGTTACTTTATTCCCTCAGAAACGGTTCCTACCGTCAAACACCTTGTTTAGAAGAACAGGCCGCCAGTCTCTTGTTTGGAGAGGATTGATTCGTCAGAGCAGCACAGCGTTAATCAACGACGCTGGCTCAAGTAAACCGAAAGGATAAAGAAAGTCGATCAAGTGGACTAACAATCAAGGAAAGCTTTTCAAAGTCACTACAGGAGAAGGAGAGATGTTCAAAGGAGAACCAAGAGACAATAAATTTGAGTCAGATTCGGAGTCGGAGTCGGAGTCAGAGTCTGAGTCTAGCAAATTTCCTAGAGAGTCTACTCATGTCGTCACCATTCATCCCTTTGTTTCTCCTAGCCTAGCATCAAATAATAACAGCAGCTTGGGGAATGTCCCAGCAGCTGTTCCCTTACCGCCACTGACTACTGAATAGATGGCCTCTTTGTTTCAGTTATTTTCAAATTTTAATATGAATAAATCAGATTTTGCGTACTCATTGTGTTTTTCTGAATGCAATTCTGTTTACGGTGACAATAAGAATGATCTTGATCCAAACTCAGTCGAATTACCTCCCTTTATAATCAAAGAAATACTACAAAAGGGGAAAGGGGCACCAGTTATAGAAAATACCAAACCCATCAACGTAGGAACTGAACTAGAACCCCGAGAACTTAGGATAGGTATGACCTTAAACCCGATCGAAAGGGTCAGTTTTGTCGACCTCCTGCACGAGTTCAAAGACGTTTTCGTTTGGTCTTACAAAGACATGCCAGGGATCGACACAGATATCGTAGAACATCGAATTCCAATCAAACCAGGTTGCAAACCTGTAAAGCAGAAGCTCCGTCGAATGAGGATTGAATGGGCTCTTAAGATCAAAGAAGAAGTCGATAAGCAATTCAAAGCCATATTCATCAAAGTTTTCGAGTACTCTGACTGGGTGGCTAACATAGTCCCTGTACCCAAAAAGGATAGGTGAATCCGGGTTTGTGTTGATTTCAGAGACTTAAACAAAGCGACTCCCAAAGATGACTTTCCCTTACCACATATCAACATATTGGTAGATAATACAGCAGATCACGCATTGTTATCCTTCATGGATGGGTATGTCGGGTATAATCAGATCAAAATGGCCAAGGAAGTTATGCACAAGACAACCTTCGTCACAAAATGGGGCACATATTTCTACACAGTTATGCCATTCGGGCAAATTAATGCCAGAGCTACGTAGCAACGTACCGCGACCACATTATTACATAACATGATGCATAAAGAAGTAGAGGTGTACGTAGCTAACATGATCGTCAAATCGAAATAAAGGAAGGGACACATCGACAACTTTCGTAATTTCTTTCTCAGATTGCGCAAGTACAACATGAGACTCAATCCTCAGAAATGTGCATTTGGAGTAACGTCAGGCAAACTTCTGGGATATGTTGTCAGCCAGAGGGGAATAGAAATTGATCCATCCAAGATCAAAGCCTTAATCGAAATGCCGCAACCCCAAACAGAGAAGGAGGTTAGAGGATTCCTAGGCACAGTACAATATGTGAGTCGGTTCATATCAAAACTCACTATGATCTGCGAACCTATTTTCAAAGAGCTAAAGAAAACTGATCCTACCATATGGGATAACTACTGCCAAAAAGCATTTGACAAAATTATGGAAATATTGGCTAAACCACCAGTGTTAATGCCTCCCCAAAGAGATCAACCTCTTGGTTTATATCTCACAGTCACAGAAACGGCTATAGGGGCTATGCTCGCGCAGACCGTTGGAAAAGAAGAAAGAGTTATCTACTACCTTAGTAAGAAGTTCTTAGAATACGAGTGTAAATACACACCTCTCAAAAAGACATGCCTCGCTCTTATGTGGGCAACAAAGAAGCTACGGCTATAGCAGACGCTCTTGCGAAACTTGCAGCCTTGATCAACATGCCAAACAACATGATCGAAATGCCTTTATGCATCGAACGGCGGTGAGAGTCAGCCTATGTGCACCAACTTACAAATGAAGAAGAAAGCCCAAAGGAACCCTGGTTCCAAGCCATTCTAAACTTCAAACTCAATGTTACATACTCGCCAGAAACAGAAAAGAGAGAACAATGCGCCATACGCCTATTAGCCTCTCAATACCTCCACATGCAAGGAGAGTTGTACAAAAGAACACCTCTTGGTGTCATCCTACGTTGCCTTGATCATTCACAGGCACAAAAAGTAATGATAGAGGTTCACGACGAGGAATGCGGTCCTCACATGAGTGGAGGCATGACGGCAAAGAAAAACCATCGTCTAGGATACTACTGGACGACAATGGAGTCAGACTGTATTAAGTACGTCAGACACTGCCATAATTGCGAAATCTTTGGGAATGTACAAGATGTTCCTCCCTCATTGCTCTACACCATGACATCTCCTTGGCCATTTTCTGCATGGGGAATCGACATCATCGGAAAGATCACCCCAGCCGAAACAGGAGGTCACTGCTTTATTTTGGTAGCTATCGATTACTTCACCAAATGGGTCGAGGCAGCATCCCACACTAGTCTCACCGCTAATAGTGTGGCAAAGTTCATACAAACCAATATCATCTGTCGATATGGTTGCCCACATGAAATAATCAGTGATAATGGATCACATTTCCATGCTGAGACTGAGCAATTGCTAGCCAAATACAAAATCAAGCATCATCACTCCTCGCCTTAAAGACCTCAGACTAATGGCGCGGTAGACGCATATAATAAGAATGTCGTCACAATCCTCAAGAAAATGATCGACAACTACCGCGATTGGCCAAGAAAAATACCCTTTGCATTATGGGGCTATCGCACTTCAGTTAGGACAGCCACTGGGGCCACTCCTTTCTATTTAACTAACGGAATAGAAGTTGTACAACTAGTAGAGCTGGAAATCCCATCTCTATGTATTCTTTCGGAAAGTGAAATTCCGGAAGCGGATTGGAAAAGAGATAGATATGATGAACTTGTCCTCCTAGACGAGCGAAGACTGCTTGCATTACATAATGTACAAACATATCAGGCACGTATCAAACGAGCCTTTAATAAACGGGCTAAATCCAGAATCATCAAAGAAGGGGACTTGGTGCTCTAATCAGTCAGAGGTCTCCTACCTGTTGATCCACCAGGAAAATTCAAACCAAACTGGGTTGGACCTTTCTTAGTCAAATCCATACTCTCAAGGGGTGCAGTTAGAATCACAGACCTAGATGGAAACGAATTCGCTAATCCTACCAACCTAGACCAATTGAAACGGTACTACCCTTAGCATAGGTCGAACAAGAAAACAAGGAGCGCCTCACGTCAACCCACGTGTCGCTCATGCGACACGGAATAAAACCGGCCCCTGGCCAGTCAATTTAATGTCACTATGCTCTTGCATTTTGACATTTGGATAATCCTCATGTCATCAAATACACTGAGTTCTACTTCTTTTGGAGTAAGAAAGGCTCATGCCACCTTTTTCTAAGTTCATTATAAGTTCTTGCTTCGAACAATTATTCTTTTACATTTTTCGAACTACGCGCAGGGTTTGATTTCATTTTTTCTAATGAATACGTAGGCAATTGATAAGCATTTAATTAGTCACATTTTTCCCCTCATTTTCGTCCCCATTTTGGTCCGTTTACACGGATTTGCGTGCCCATGATTGCATTTTGCTTCCCGATTAGCCGTGCTATGAATGTCGATCTTAATTTGTAGGAATTAAGGCGGAAATGAAGAAATCGGAGCATAAAGGTCTTGCATGAGTCGGGATCCGAAGATGAGAAGAAGAATGAGGAAAGGAGCCTTCAGGTGGCGCAGGTCGGCCACCCGGCACAGCCTACACACTCACAAAATGAAAGAAGAAGATAAAAAGAAGAAATGCCCAGGTAGTGCCGGCCGGTGACCCGGCGGCCGGTCGGTCACCCGGCCTGCACTACATCAGTAACTACTTTGGTAGTAAGTCGTGCTCCAGGCCGGTAGGAGGCCGGCGGCCGGTGGACCAGCCAGGACCCACATTTTCATACTTAGAAGAATTTTGAAGACGAAGAAATTGAAGCTACTGATGTGCTCCAGGCCGGTCAGAGGGTCGGCGGCCGGTCGATCGGCCAGGAACACAGCTCCGCATTTTCGACTCTTCTTCTATTTTCTTTCCTAATTTCGAGATACCTATATATACCCTTCCCCTAATATTTTGTAAGCAGTTTTTCATTATCTCTTAGCACAAAACCCTAGATAATTTGTAACCTCTATTAAACACTAATTACTCTCTTAATCGTTCCCTAATTAAACTTAATTTCTCATTTCAAGTTGGTAGATCTAGTCTTTCTTAGTAGAATTAGCATAGTTTTGGGTTTGTATTGAGGATTTTGGGGTGAAGACATTCTCCCTATTCACTAATACAAGCTTGTTGGTATAAATTTCTCATCTTTTTGTTGTTTATGCAATTTATTTTCATTTCTAGTTTATTGTTTATCATTTGATTGTTATTATTATTCACTTCCTTAGCATGATATTTATTTCACTATTCATTGCCTCTAGTTGTTTGATTTCCCTTTGAATGAGTGAGTAGATTCCCTCTAGTGTTTAGGGGGAGCCTAAGGGAGGATTATGTGGGATAATTAGTTGGGTAATTAGTAGTTTTGTGGTAATAGTTTGGGTATTACCCATATGCACACTAGGTGTTTGATGAAATGTGTAAACGAAAGTTGCCCATTTTATCAAGTATCGTTTGATTATCTCTTAAGCGACGGTGGTAGAGATGATTAGACTAGTGTTTATATGGGTGATTTGAGACAAATGCGATGGCTTTGTTGATGATTATTAATTGTTGAGACATTAGCAATTAATCCTACTCGAATTTATTACCCATTTGCTAATTACTAGACTAGCCCATTAATCCCCCTAAGGTGAACCCTTTACCTTAGTTTCCCCTTAATTGTCTTTCCCTTTTTATTTAGCGATTACTTGCATTTTCTAAGTCTTTAGTTAATCTTCCCATCAATCTCTTATTAGGCTAGAATAGGATTCATTCAAACTTGTAGTTGACCCCTCCATCCTTGTGGTTCGACCCCGACTTCCTCTATCGTATTAGTTGGGTTTTATAAATTGTTTTTGCTTGAGCGGTACGCGACAAACCGTTCATCAAATGGCGCCGTTGCCGGGGATGGCGTAAGGAAACTCGTAGTTTGTTTTGTGTCTTAGATTTAGCCAAGTTACTTGTTGTTTTTGTTGGTATTTAGTTGTTAGATTATTTGTAGAGTGCCTTGCATTATTGTCTTTCCCTAGTGTGCCCAAAAACACACTAGGAGTCTAACTTGTTTTTGAGTTGCTTTTGAGTGCATGCCTAGGGGTGAAGGGTTGTTCTTGAGCCATCCGGAGCCCGAAAGGTTATTTAGGACTCTCCGAGCTAATACACTTGCTCGGGTTAGGAATTCAAGAAGGGTTAGCCATCAACAAGCCAATACTTCTATCGCTTCTACATCTACTCCAACAATCGATCACCCACAAAACAACACCATTGAACCTATATTCGAAAACCCCTTCTACAGTACAATACAAAATACACCACCAAATTCACCACCTACAATACCTCAACAACAAAATCAACCACAAATGACTACTTTACGTGACCGTAACAATCCCAACCATGATGATACCCAATCTCCAATAAATTTCGGTGTCTTGGCCCCAAATAACTTTGAGATACACCCGGCTCAAATGAGTTCGATTGAGCGGGATAGCTTTGGAGGCCTTCCCGATGAGGATGCTCATGCCCACTTGAGAAAGTTCAAAAGTAGGGTAGGAATCATGAAGAGGAATGGTGTGCCCGAGGAAACCCTTTGTCTAATGTTGTTCCCATTTTCTCTTAAAGACCGGGCGGAGAGGTGGTTGAATAACCATGCTCCAAACACTTTCACTACTTGGGATGACTTGGCTAAGGAGTTTCTAAGTAAGTACTACCCCGCCTCCCAAACGGCAATGCTAAGAAATGAGATAACAACGTTCCAACAAGAGGATGGAGAATCCTTGGGAGAGGCATGGGATCGATTCATTGATTTACTTGCCCGTTGCCCTCACCATGGAATTGCGGATTGGTATGTCACTCAAACATTCTATCAAACTCTTCTCCCTCAAACCAAGGCTATAGTGAATGCTTCCGCGGGGGGGAGTTTTGATCATTTGAACGACCAACAAGGGGCGGCATTGATTAAGAAGATGGTTGAGTCGGAGTCTAGCTATGGTACTAGTACTAGAGGAAATAGCTTGAGGAGGAGTTCTAAGTACCCAAGTGAGAACTTTTCAAATGCGGATACCAATGCCAAGATTGATTTGCTCACACAAACTTTTACTAAGGGTTTTGCCGAGCTTCAAAAGGCTCAAAATCAAAGTCAAGGTCATCATGTGAATGAAGCTAGCGGGTCTTATGCACCTCCTATGGTGGAAGCTTATCAAACCCCTACTTGTGAAATTTGCAATGGGTATGGACACACCTTTGAAGTTTGTGGGAACAATGTATCTTATAACAATGAAGGAGGAAATGACTATCAACATGTGAATGCATTTCAAGGAGTCAACAACAACCCACGGCCCTCAAGGCCTCCATTCCAAAGTCAAGGAGCTTACAACCCAAATTCCAATTTCTATCATCCAAGTTCGAAATTTCACCCAAACATGAGTTACAAAAGCCAAAATGTGTTAAACCCTCAACACACACAAGCTCAACCTTCCAACCCTCCGGGTTTTTCCCAACCTAGAGGAGGAGGTCAATTTTCAAGAGGAAACTATAACAATCAATTCAACAACTCTCAACAAGGTCAAGGATCAAACCAATTCCAAAATCAACACTTCAATGATCAAGGTTACAATAACCAAGGTAACTTTCAAAACCAAGGTAATTGGAATCAAGGTCAAGGAAATTGGAACCAAAGCCAAGGGAACCAAAACTTCAACAACCAAGGCCAAGGTAATTTTTACCAAGGCAACCAAAACAATCAAGCAAGTCAAGGGGTTCCCGATCAATCTTTCCAAGGCCAAGGGTCAAATTTCAACAACAATCAAGGGTCAAATTTCAATGGTCAAGGTTCAAGAGGACAACAAGGAAATTTCAATAACAATCAACAAGGGAACTTTAGCAACCAAAGAAACAACAACCAAGGTTCAAGTAGTCGAAATGACTATGCATTTGCCCTCCCTTTAACAAACCAACCTCATCAAGACAATGAACCTTCAATGAGTGAAGTTTTGCAACTAGTCAAAAACATGGAGATCCAAAACAACTTGGCTTTGCAAAATGTCACTAATGCTCACAAAAAGGAGGTGAGAGAATTGGAAGCTAGGTTAGCTTCTCAAGCTTTGAACAATCCTCAAAGGCCTCCGGGAGGTCTACTTGCTCAAGGGAAAAGCTCCAAGGATGCTTCATCAAGTCACCACGCATGTGCGGTAACTTTAAGAAGTGGACTTGTGCTTGATAACCCCTACATGGATATGATGAATGATGAAATTCCAAATGAAGAGCATGTTGAGGAGGGTGATGAAACCGAAGAGCCCATTTTGACTCCTACCTTGGAGTTAAAAGATGATGGCAAGGGTGAAGATGATCAACCCAAAGAGGGAGAAGATGGGTATATCGAAATTATGCCTTATGAGGAGGAGATGATCAAGGATGCCAAAGATGAAGGAGTAGAGGTACAACCAATAGCAAGAGCTAAGGTAACCAAGAAAACTCCCATTCCAAAGGTATCTTTTAGTTCTCCACTTATTGTTTCCGATATCCCCTACCCCTCTAGAGCTTTGAAAACTAAGGAAAACTTCAAGTTCACCCAATTTAGAAAAATGCTTGAGGGACTTGAAGTGACCTTACCTTTCACCGATGTTATATTGAACATGCCCACTTACTCAAAATTTCTAAAAGACATCTTGACTCACAAGAGAACTTTGGGTACCCAAGATGTTATGATTATGGAGGCGGAGTGTAGTGCTCTCCTCATTAATCCTAACTCTTTCAAAATGCCAAAAAAGCTTGGGGACCCCGGAAGTTTCTCTATCCCTTGTGTTGTAGGGGGAGTCATGATTTCAAGGGCATTATGTGATAACGGTGCAAGTGTAAGTGTCATTCCCTTAACTATTGCTAAAAGAATTGGACTTGATAGTTTAACCCACACTTCTATGACTCTACAACTAGCGGATAGGTCCGTTAAGCAACCTTTGGGTGTGCTTGAGGACGTACCCGTTAAAGTTGGTAAATTTTTGATCCCCACGGATTTCGTTGTCCTAGATATCCCGGAGGATAGCCACACTCCCATCATCCTCGGTAGGCCCTTTTTGGCTACCGGAGGAGTCCTCATTGATGTGAGGGACGGGCGGCTAACCTTTAGGGTGGGGAACGAAACCCTTGAATTTAATCTTCCTCATCTAGTGAAGGGACCAATGTTTCACAAAGCTTGCTCGGTAGAAGTCATTGAAGAAGTGGTTGAGAAGGTGCATGAAGAAGAGAAATGTGAAGAAGAAGCTCTACAAGTGGCACTCCATGATGAGGAGATGGGAGATGTGTTGGAGCCAGTGTCCTCCACAGTTAGTGCAATAACATAAATAAATCTCTGTAGGTTCACAGGGTATACTTTGTATTGTAATCAGTTGATTAACGTTTATCGATAACGGTTGGCTTGCTAGATAAGTTTGGCGTTATCGTCATACAGATGGCGGTGATCAACTGGTCCCTAAAAGTCACACCTAAAGGATGTGATTGAGAGATGTGATTATTTGAGAAAATAATCATATTGATGCCTTATTAAATGACTAAAAGGTTAGTCGGTGTTTTTGACTAAAAGGTTAGTCAATGTGATGATGATATAATTATTTAATAATGATTAAATAAATTTAGCTGAGACGAATTAACTGTAATTCGTAAATTGAATATAAAATGTTATATTTAATTGTTGTATATAATGTAAGCTAATTAAACATAAACCGTTATAATTAATTGGAAAATTATAAATATACGGATATTTATAATTAATGATGTATTATAATGTCGGTCTTTGACTAATGACGATTATAATGGATTACATTATATTAGAAGCTAAAATGACCGGAAAAAGTGTCCAGATACACTCGGGTTTTTCCGGTCAATGGGTAGTTATTTGAGGAGACTAAATCTCCTCATTAAAAACCCTACTAGTGCCGTGAACAAGGGAAGAAGAAAAAAAAATTTCTAACCTAATTTTTCTTCACTTGTGCCTCCATCACACAACAAACACTAAAAACCTAAAAGTTAACAGTAACTTTTAATCATCTTTCTAGCAAAGGAGAAGGGCATATCTTGATCAATCTTGGGTGAGACAATTAGGAGGATATCTACTTTGATATCTGTTCTTAGGCCGATTTTTCTAAGGACCAAAGGTTTAATTCATTTTCTCTACATTTGTATCGTTTTCATATCTATGACTTGCAATTCATATTATATAATTTTGTTATAATCCTAAATTTTAAGGGGATGTAAACAGCTATTTCCCACAAGATGACCATGAGGTAGATGATGAGCTATTGAAGAAGGTGGAGGGCCTTCTCCCTCCAAAGGTACAACTAAAGCCCTTACCTCCCTCACTTAAGTACTCTTTTTTAGGTGAGGGAGAGACTTATCCCGTTATCATCAATGCTAATTTGAGTGAAGGCCAAGAACTTGAACTTTTGAAAATCTTGAAAACTCATAGGGGCTCACTTGGATATAGCATTGATGATATCAAAGGCTTAAGTCCTAATCTTTGCATGCATAGAATTGTCTTGGAGGAGGGTAGCAAACCTAAGGTAGATGGGCTACGTAGGTTGAACCCTAAGATGGCGGAAGTGGTGAAAAATGAGGTGATGAAGTTGCTAGAGGCCGGAATTATCTACCAAATAACCGATAGCTCTTGGGTGAGCCCCGTCCATGTAGTGCCCAAGAAAGGAGGGGTAACTATGGTGGAACAAGAGGATGGGACTCTCTTAGCTTCTAGACCCGTGACCGGGTGGCGGATGTGCATTGACTATCGCAAATTAAATGCCTCCACCCTCAAAGACCACTACCCCATCCCCTTTATTGACCAAATGCTTGAAAGGTTAGCGGGGCATTCTTACTATTCATTTCTAGATGGTTATTCCGGGTTTTTTCAAATCCCCACACACCCGGAAGACCAAGAGAAAACCACATTCACTTGTCCCATAGGAGTTTATGCTTATAAGAGGATGCCCTTTGGGCTTTGTAATGCTCTGGGGACGTTCCAAAGATGTATGACGGCAATTTTTGCCGATTTTCTTGAGAAGAGTATGGAGGTCTTCATGGACGACTTTAGTGTCCATGGAGACTCATTTGATCTTGGGTTATTGAATTTGTCGAATGTTTTGCAAAGATGTGAGGAGCACAACCTCATCCTCAATTGGGAGAAATGCCACTTTATGGTGGAGGAGGGGGTTGTGCTTGGTCACATCGTGTCTAAGAGAGGGATAGAAGTTGATATGGCTAAGGTTTCGGTGATAGAAAACTTGTCACCCCCTACAAATGTGAAGGGAGTGAGAAGCTTTCTTGGCCATGCGGGCTTTTACCGACGTTTCATCAAAGATTTTTCTAAAATAGCCAAGCCTTTAACCTCTCTTCTTCTCAAGAACACCCCATTTTTATTTGATGAATTTTGCTTGAGTGCTTTTTGTAGGTTGAAGGAGGCCCTTGTGACGGCTCCCATACTCCGCTCACCGGATTGGAGCCTTCCCTTCGAAGTTATGTGCGACGCCTCCGATTATGCGGTCGGGGCGGTGCTTGGCCAAGTTGTGGACATGAGGCACCATGTAATCTACTACACAAGCAAAACTCTTGATCAAGCCCAAGTCAACTACTCTACGACGGAAAAAGAAATGTTAGCCATTGTTCATGCCGTGGAAAAATTCCGGCAATACTTTGTTGGTTCTAAAGTTGTGGTATACTCGGATCACTCCGCCTTGAGACAATTGTTAGTGAAAAAAGATGCAAAGCCAAGGCTCTTGAGGTGGGTTCTTTTACTTCAAGAGTTCGACTTGGAAATTAAAGACAAGGCGGGGTCGGAGAATGTTGTTGCCGACCACCTATCTAGATTGACTACCGAAGATCATGGGTTGAAGGATGAGAGTGGCCCGATCAATGAGTGGTTGAGAGAAGATAGTTTGATGATGATAGGTGGTAAATCACCATGGTTTGCGGACTTGGCAAATTTGATTGTGAGCGGGTTTATTCCGGAGGAGTTGGATGCTAGAGCTAGAAGGAAGTTGAAGCATGACTCAAAACGCTATTTTTGGAATGACCCACATCTTTTTCGCAAGTGTGGTGATGGCATGTTTCGAAGATGTGTTCCTAGAGAAGAAGGCATGGAGATAGTCGATAGAATTCACAACTCGGCCTATGGGGGCCACCTTGGTACATCTCGCACCATTGCAAAGGTGTTACAAGGTGGTTTCTTTTGGCCATCTATGTTCAAGGATATCCACTACTTTGTCAAATCTTGTGATCGATGTCAACGAACGGGGAATATAAGTCAAAGAAATGAGATGCCCCTTCAAAACATTCTTGAGATTGAGCTTTTCGATTGTTGGGGAGTTGATTTCATGGGACCATTCCCAAACTCTTGAGGGAATGAGTACATTTTGGTTGCGGTGGACTATGTGTCCAAGTGGATTGAAGTCGTAGCTACCCCAACAAATGATGCTAAAGTTGTTATCAAACTCTTCAAAAACACCATCTTTCCAAGATTTGGGACCCCGAGAGTGGTGATTAGTGACGGAGGTTCGCACTTTAGGAAGAGCACTTTCAAGATCTTGCTTTCTTCCCATGGTGTCACTCACAAGACCGCTCTTGTCTACCACCCTCAAACAAGTGGGCAAGTGGAGGTCTCAAACCATCAAATAAAAGCCATCTTGGAGAAGACCACTAGCAAAGGTAGAAAGGATTGGTCCCAAAAGCTCCCCGATGTTCTATGGGCCCTTCGCACCGCCTTCAAAACTCCCCTCGGCACAACTCCCTACAAGCTTGTCTATGGCAAAGCTTGTCACTTGCCAATCGAGTTGGAGCACAAGGCATGGTGGGCCTTAAAGGAAATGAACTTTGACATTGATATGGCCGGAGAGCTACGTTTTCTCCAAATGAGTGAACTTGAAGAACTAAGACTTGATGCCTACGAGAGCTCAAAGATTTACAAAGAGCAAACAAAGAAATGGCATGACGCCAAATTGGTTGATAAAGATGTAAAAGTGGGTGATCAAGTCTTACTCTATAATTCTAGGGTCAAGTTGTTTCCGGGGAAGCTACGGTCGAGATGGTCAGGTCCTTTCAAAGTTATCGACATATCACCACATGGAGCTTTCGAACTTTGGAGTGAAGAAGGTGGTAATTTCAAAGTCAATGGGCATCGAGTGAAGAGATACTTCGATGGAGACGAGAAGGGAACGGTTGAAGTGCTCTTCCTTGGGGATCCATTTCCCGAGGAAGAGTCTTGTTTGTAATTTCTTGTGCATTGTTAGGTTTGGTGGAGTCCCTCAATAACCACCAATTTTTTTGTATATAGCATGCATATTAGGAGTAGTTGTGAAGATTTGAGATTGTGTACTCGGGTTTTTCGTCTTTGGAGGAAGTTTTAGGTAGGTTTGAAACACTTGAAGTCGGGTTTCGATCGAAACCGTGTCTTTGGGAATTTGTTGGTTGGGTCGAGATTCTTGGTGACTTGGGGTTTTTATTGTGAATTGAAGATGGAGGGAATAAGGGAGAAGTGTTCTAGGCCGGTGGACCGGCGGCCGGTGTGCCGACCGGCCCAGAGCACTCCAGAAGGTAAAGTTTGAAAAGTGAAGATTGAAGTGCAGGTATTCCAGGCCGGGCAGACGGCAGCCGGTGTGCCGACCGACCTGGAACACATATTCATAGAAGATGGATTTTTGGAAGATTTTGCCTTGAGTTCTAGGCCGGTGGACCGGCGGCCGGTCTGACGACCGGCCCAGAGCACCGCATAACTGAAATTTTGAAGTTTGAATTTTTTGAGCTGTGTTCCTGGCCGGGCAGCCGGCGGCCGGTGTGCCGACCGGCCAGGAGCACGTGAACACGCGAAATTCTCAAAGGCCAAAAAAATCGAAAAAACTGACTTGGGTTCCAGGCCGGTCGACCGGCGGCCGGTGCCCAGACCGGCCCAGAACTCACCCGTGAGCTAATATCAACTCGTGAGCCTTAATTTTTTTCTCATTCTTCTTCATTTCTTCTTCTTTATTTCTCTTTCTACCTTCAAAACCCCACAAAAAAACTCACTAAAATCACCACAAAACTCAATCAATCCAACAATCAACCCATCAAATAACCCACTACATCACCCAAATTCATCCCACAACTCAAAAACCTCATTTTTCCTAATTTTTTTCCCTCTTTCAATTGACTATTACGAAAAAACTCAATGGCTCAACAACCACCAAGGAAAAGAACAAGGGCTCAGCTTGAGGCGGAGTTGGAGGCTAGGCTTCAGCAAGTAACGGCGGGAATGGGTCCGGATGACGACTTTCCCGATATCGTCTTCGTTAGCGAGATCGCGAGAGGTAAGTTTCAATGTCTAAAACGCCGAAACCTTCCCCATTCCCGCTTCATTTGTAGGAATATTATGCGAAATTTCGGCCTTGATACGGTCACCCTTGAGCTTTTTAAAGGTTTGGGGATGGGGGAACTTTACGGTCAACACTTCCGTACTTACCCCCGTCTTACATGGGAGTTTTTAAGTTCCTTTAGTCATGAGAAAGATCGGAACACGAGTATGGTCAAAATTGTTTCTTTTCGCCTTCTCAATACTGCATTTAACCTTTCCCTGGAGAAATTTTGTAAGGTTTTGGGGGTTAAATTTCATAAGACTTATAAAGTCCCCGAAACCTTTAATTTGAATGATGTGTGGATTGCTATTTCGGGGATGGAGGTTGAGAAGGGGGCTAAGAAACCGGCAAATGCTTGCCACAATGCCCCTATTCGGATTTGGCATCGCTTTATGGGTTGGTCTTTGTTTGGGCGGGAGGAGTGTCATAATTTTCGGGCCGATGAGCTCTCGATTTTGGCGGCTTATTTGTTTCAAAAGCCGAGTAAATTTGAAGTCAACATTGGTCACCATGTCGCTCTCCACTTTCAGAAAATTTCCAATGATCCATTTAGCCCTACCGGTATCCATGTTGGGGGAATTGTTACCAAGATTGCCCATGCTCTTTGTAAGAATGCTCTAGATGAGCGAAATTTGAGGTGTTTGGGGGGATGTTCTTTGTTGACGGAGGACTACATTACATCGAAGCTTGAGTGGGTAGTGAAGCGTGTTGAGGACGGGAAGATGCATTGGAGGGTCCGAGGGGTCAACTATATTCCCCTCCGGAATAGTGCGGCAATGAAAGTGGTTCCTGATAGTGCGCACTATCTCCTTCCCCTAGAGGAGGAGAACCCTCCACCACCACCTAAGGATAACCCCGGAAGATCAATTAGCTCCTATTACCACATTCAGGCGAGATCCAACTGCCCCCGTCACTACATATAGGAGAGAGCAGCAAGGCCCCACTCCCACCACCATGCCTTATGTGAACCCCTCCTTTTTCCATCAACAACAATGGCGTCCTTGGCCTAATTCATCCCAACCCGAGGCATCCACTTCCACCACTCCTAGTTACCCACCTTTGGATCCTTCGTTGATTCAGTTCATGGCCGATATGAATTTGGCCTCCGAGGCGGCGGCTACGGATAGAGAGGCGGCGGCTAGGGAAAGAGAGGCGGCAGCTAAGTGGCGAGAGGAGGAAGCTAGGGAGAGAGCTCTTTTGTCGCAGAGGATGGATAGGATGTATTATGACTTGGCTCTTGGCCAATACCCTTCTTACGATAATTGGTGTAGGGAGGGGTATAGGGAGCCAGTTGGCCCACATCCGTCCTATTTCATGTGGCCAGAGGGCGGGTATGACCAGGGTTCTAGGGTGTTCGGGGATTTCAGTGTTCAGCATGACTACTATTCTTCTGCGCCGGTTTTTGCTCAGCCGGTAGTTGATGAGGAGGAGGTGGACCCCGAGACTGCGGCACAGAATGCCGAGTGGTTAGATAGGATGGGTCCTCGGTTCGAGATTGTGGAGGGTGACGGCTCTGGTTCGGGAGCCAGGGATGTAGATGCGTCCTTTGCAGAGGCCGGTCATGGCCATTTTGATACTACATCCTCTGACTTTACTGGATACTCCTGAGGCGGTACACCCATGAGTATGATCCCTTTTAATCCAAATCTTCATCATGTTTATATTTTTGCATGCATTTAGATACTTGTATTATATCTTAGTTTAGTTATCCATTTAGTTGCATCCATTTAGGCTTGCATTAGAATTTAATTTTGTAAAATATCGTCACATGTTTAGCCTTGCATCCATATAGCGTAGTTGCATTTTGTTAGGTGTCATTTTTAGACTTTCCCGTGGTTGGTACCCCCATGAGGGGCGTGCATTTATGCATTTTACCGCCACGACGAGACTCCGATATGGCACACTAGACTTTCTTGTGGGAGGTACCCCCATGAGGGGCTTGCATTTATGCACCTTACCACCACAACGAGACTCTAGATTAGCATATAGTTTAGCTTGCATTTACTTAGAGCATGCACCTTGTATTATTTCATTTTGCATTTAGCTTTAGGCATTTTATTTAGTTCATGAATTTCATTTAGAATTAGTTCTTTTGCATAACTAACCCTCTTGTTTATATTGTTCATATTGTGAATATTCATCAAAAAATCAAAAACCCCAAAAACAAGTTTTTATTTTTCAAAATATTTAAAACCCAAAAACATGTTATTTGTTTTGAATTCACCCCTCACACCATGTAAATACTAAGTCTGGGGAGGTAATTCCCAAAAAAAAAAGAAAAACCCAAAAAAATTGTTTTGTTTTCCTTTTCTTTTTTCCCCTCCTTTCATATTTGAGTCACTTACTCGGGGACGAGTAAGACTTAAATGTGGGGAGGATTTTATTTCCTTTGTATATCCTTTGTATATATCGTTGATTTTTGAAAAAAGTTGAAAAATGCCTAAAAATCGAAAAATTTGAAAATTTTCCAAAAAAATATATGTTTAGATTAGTTTGTATATAGTTTATTTTGTATATATTGCCGTGTGTTTCTTTTTATCTCCATCCATAGGTGCGCCCCACATCATAAGAGGCACGAAAAAGGGAAAATGAAGACGCTTTGGTGAGATCTTTCCTATTTCTCTTCTCCCTTATCTCCTTTCCTTCTTACTTGAGGACGGGATGTGTTGATGACGATGGTGTGAATTTTGTTGATTGGCGTGTGTGCCACTTGTGTGCTGTTAGGAGATAGCATTAGCTTATGTGTCATATAGCCGGTTAGAGCATCTGCATTTAGGTTGTATATATGCTAGATTGCATCATGGCATATAGTTGCATTTAGAAAAATGTTTTAATAATTGTCTTTTTGGAAAACTTGTTGAATGTGCATAGTCCCTTTTTGCTACTTTTTTATTCATAAAATGTTCATCTTAATCGTGGAATTTTAGACTCCCTGGGTTGTGCATATCTAGTGAGTTTTGACCCGTCTACTAATGCCGAATCACGAGTTTGCGCTTATTCCACCTCGACAACCTCAATTGATGTGAATATTCCGATGGTAGAAAGGATTCTTAGGTGACCATTCTTGCTATGCAACTAACCATGATTCATTGTTCTTCCACTTTTGCTCAAAAAAGGAAACAAAGCAAACAAGTTAAAAATATTGAGTCAATTATTATCTTTTCTTGTTTTCGTCGAGGAAGTGCAAAACGGAACTTCTAGGGATTCTAGTGGGCCCAAGTCTAGGGCCCCTTTCGATGCCACTACGGTGGGGATACCCCTATTGTTGGTTCCGACCGCATGTCCTTGACGGAAACCGTGTGCTTTCATGCCAAAAATTGCAAACCAAAATGCAAATCAAAAAGAAAGAAAAAGAAAAAAAAAAAAAAAAAGCAAAGTGTTGAAATGAAAATCTTGCAAGCAATTAGACTCAAATATCATTTTCCTTTTATCCTTCTTGAATCATTTGCCCTTGAGTTGCATAGTGAGACGGGACGATCCTTGTGTCTCATTTATTTGAGAAACGTGAATTCCATATGCTATTGTGCTTAATAACGTCACGAGGATTTCATTTCCATCTTCCATTTTATCGCTTTTGACCAAGCAAATAGTAGACGGGGTTCAAAATTATCATTAGACTTGCACCGCTAGGAGGCGAATATTTTTCCATGCTTTATGATATTAGTGGCTTATAAGGATCATGCATTATTTAGACGGTTTTCCTCTTAGATATTTCCGTCACATGGATGAGGCATGTGATTTTTCTTTTGTTAGATGCATCTTTGTCGTGTTCTTACGTGTTTTTCATTTGGATGCGTCGCGATTTTGAGCAAGCCCCTACTTGCCTTGCAAGGAGGTACTCTACCTCATGAGTATCTCGTTGTGAGTTGAAGGGACGGAGGAGGCCCGTTAATTGCCTACCGTCGGATATTATTAGTAGTTTAGGTTGTAGCCTTAGTATTAGTGTAGTGTTAAATAAGGGTACTTATGGGTCTCGAATTTTGTTTACTTACTCGAGGGCGAGTAAGTCTCAAGTGTGGGGAATTTTGATAAGCATTTAGTTAGTCACATTTTTCCCTTCATTTTCGTCCCCATTTTGGTCCGTTTACACAGATTTGCGTGCCCTTGATTGCATTTTGCTTCTCGATTTCCCGTGCTATGAATGTCGATCTTAATTTGTAGGAATTAAGGCGGAAATGAAGAAATCGGAGCATAAAGGTCTTGCATGAGTCGGGATTCGAAGATGAGAAGAAGAATGAGGAAAGGAGCCTTCAGGTGGCGCAGGCCAGTCCTCTGACCGGCGGCCGGCCACCCGGCACAGCCTACACACTCACAAAATGAAAGAAGAAGATAAAAAGAAGAAATGCCCAGGTAGTGCCGGCCGGTGACCCGGCGGCCGGTCGGTCACCCGGCCTGCACTACATCAGTAACTACTTTGGTAGTAAGTCGTGCTCCAGGCCGGTAGGAGGCCGGCGGCCGGTGGACCGGCCAGGACCCACATTTTCATACTTAGAAGAATTTTGAAGACGAAGAAATTGAAGCTACTGATGTGCTCCAGGCCGGTCAGAGGGCCGGCGGCCGGTCGACCGGCCCAGGAACACAGCTCCGCATTTTCGACTCTTCTTCTATTTTCTTTCCTAATTTCGAGATACCTATATATACCCTTCCCCTAATATTTTGTAAGCAGTTTTTCATTATCTCTTAGCACAAAACCCTAGATAATTTGTAACCTCTATTAAGCACTAATTACTCTCTTAATCGTTCCCTAATTAAACTAAATTTCTCATTTCAAGTTGGTAGATCTAGTCTTTCCTAGTAGAATTAGCATAGTTTTGGGTTTGTATTGAGGATTTTGGGGTGAAGACATTCTCCCTATTCACTAATACAAGCTTGTTGGTATAAATTTCTCATCTTTTTGTTGTTTATGCAATTTATTTTCATTTCTAGTTTATTGTTTATCATTTGATTGTTATTATTATTCACTTCCTTAGCATGATGTTTATTTCACTATTCATTGCCTCTAGTTGTTTGATTTCCCTTAGAATGAGTGAGTAGATTCTCTCTAGGGTTTAGGGGGAGCCTAAGGGAGGATTATGTGGGATAATTAGTTGGGTAATTAGTAGTTTTGTGGTAATAGTTTGGGTATTACCCATATGCACACTAGGTGTTTGATGAAATGTGTAAACGAAAGTTGCCCATTTTATCAAGTATCGTTTGATTATCTCTTAAGCGACGGTGGTAGAGATGATTAGACTAGTGTTTATATGGGTGATTTGAGACAAATGCGATGGTTTTGTTGATGATTATTAATTGTTGAGACATTAGCAATTAATCCTACTCGAATTTATTACCCATTTGCTAATTACTAGACTAGCTCATTAATCCCCCTAAGGTGAACCCTTTACCTTAGTTTCCCCTTAATTGTCTTTCCCTTTTTATTTAGCGATTACTTGCATTTTCTAAGTCTTTAGTTAATCTTCCCATCAATCTCTTATTAGGCTAGAATAGGATTCATTCAAACTTGTAGTTGACCCCTCCATCCTTGTGGTTCGACCCCGACTTCCGCTATCGCATTAGTTGGGTTTTATAAATTGTTTTTGCTTGAGCGGTACGCGACAAACCGTTCATCAGCAATCCTCTACAGGATTCATTTCGCCTTTATTTTAAATGTAAATAGAAAGACATTTGCATTTGCATTTGAAATTCGACAAGAATAATAAATAAAAGTTCATTAGTTTCTTAACTAACTTCAATCTTTATTCATTTATTCCTTAATAATAATAATACGCTGCATACATAAATAAAATGTTGAAATAAAAAGCTAGGCTAGGATTCTAAAAAATCCCACCATTTATTACAACTCAAATAAAAATAATACTAAATAATATAATGTTACTAAGGCTATTCTTCCATCTTTCCCTTTCCTTTGTCACCCTTGCCACTCTTCTTGTCTCGACCACGAGCCGAGCGCTCTTGGGCTATCTCAGACCTAATCACCAATGGTCTTTCTCGCGGTCTAGTCTTACCATTTCTATCCATTACCATCCTCGCGGCAGAAGTAGTTTTCGGTTTCTTTGCTGGATGAATAACTAGGAATCCGGCTTCTTCTTCCCCTTTAGTCAGATACTTTTCTTTCTCTTTAGCCATTTCGCGGACTTTGTAGTCTAGAGGCTCGTGTTTCTTCAGTTTCTCACGCTCCTCGGGGGTACTAGAATTTCTCCATTGCAAATATAAGCGAGATACCCATAACGAGCCAAGTGGAACAGGTATGTACCACATGTTCCTCTTATTCCACCTAGTGGCCCATTCCCGACAAGACTCTGCAGTATGAGCCAAGGCAGTCTGGGGAACAGTATGAAGCCTCGGATTTTTGTGTTTAAGTCCCATTTGCCTCAGCAAGCTTTCCGAAAATATACATACCATAAATTCTAAGCTAGCAAGGCGAACTGACCGAGTATAATCCAGAGATGATACCCCAGTAACTGACCTCAGATGCCACCATGGCACGATCCATCGAATCAAGGGACCGTCTGCGCTCTTCAGCTTGTTTTCCTAATAATTGCATATCCGGGAAAAGTCCACCATATAGAGTCGGGTTCTCATGGTAATTGATCGAGCATGATATACCAGCACATTAACTCAGGGCTCGGATCAATCGCAGTCGTTCCAACAGCCATATCTACAGCATAATAAAAGGAAAGCACACGTCAATACAAAAAAGAACAAAAAAAAGGAAAAATAAATAAAAAGACGAAAAAAACAAAGAGAAAAGGAAAGGTTCTTACCTGTAGGATGATGGAACTGCCCAAATATGGAAATTCTCGATTCGTCTTTCTATTATCCATGCCAAGAATGATCTCTCCTAGACAAAGGCATGTTGGGCTCTTGCGCAACTCCATTTTCTCCACTAAGTTCAAGAAAAGAGGGTCCCCTCTCATCTCCTTATCAACATGGCCTTGCAAGATATAGAAATGTAGAAAGCAAAATCCAAAGGCTCTAAGCCTCGCAGCATATGATATAGAAGGGTCCTCCCTATTTATGAACTGATTAACACAATCGTCCATACAACACCTTTTGAGGTAACATAACGGTCTACCTCAGCCTTGGTCAACCCAAGAACGTCCTTAAATTATTCTTATACCCTTGGGAGCTAAGGGGTATAGCTCGCGCATCTTCAAGGTCCCACCCCTAATGACAGCTATTTCTTCAGAAAAGGGACAAATATCGCCTCCCAGGAAAGGCGAAAACATGCAAATTTAGGTCCCAGTAGTCAAGAGAGGCATCCAGGAAAGGCCTCACAACCTTCACCAGTTTTAGGCTCAAGATCGATCCTAAATTGAAAGCACCCATATCGTGTTTCTCTACATTGGTGAACTCATTAGTCAACTCCTTAAGATTGTTTTCAAAAGCATCCTTGATTGTGAAAGCTTTGTTTTTTGGAGAGATTTTTGTGTATAATTGTATTGATAGACGGAAGAATTATATGAGTAATAGCTTCCTCGACGTGTCTATTTATACTATTCGCGCTTTCCCAATTTAAATCGGGGACAGACTAACCCGGAAACGGCACAGCATGAGCTGCGCCTTTTGGAAGAGTCGCAGCTCTTGTTGCGCCTTTTCCCCAAGTCCTTAGCCCTGATTTCTAGCTTTTGAGCTTTCCTAATTCACGTCCAACTATAACTTCCTATTCCTATAGGATATGGATTCGGTAATACGCCGATTTTCAATAATATTGGATTTCCTAATCCCTGTCCGGTTCATTTTTCGAGACGAAATTTGACATTGTTGCCAAACAAGCACATTTACTCATTTTATTTCATTCCATTTTAGGGAAAAATTTCTAAACATTATTTTATGTGATTTCTTTATAAACTTACATTTCTTTTCAATTTTCCTTTTTTAGGGGGTAGCCCTCCCTACCATCCGGTCATTTTTGCACATTAAATTTTTGTTTTGCGCCAGTATTGGCCACCAATGCTACATGTAAATTACGTGATTTCCATTATGTGATTTCTATGTGATTTTCGGCATTATGATGGCAGAAACCGTCTACCAAAACCTATTTTTTAGACTAACTTGCAGGAACAAAAAATACATACAACAGAGGCACTAAAAAAAGAAGAATGTACATCAAACTGGGGGCTCTCGCCCAAAATAAAAATCCAAAACTGGGGGCTTTCGCCCAAAACAAAGTCAATATATACGATAAGAAGGGAAGAGAGGTTCATTGGCCGTGGCCCGCAGCCGGTTGGCCACCCTCCATAAGTCCACGTGATGAGACGGTGCCACCTACATTCAAACATAAGCAAAGGTCAGATCAAAAG
The DNA here is from genome assembly GCA_022085475.1 of Heliosperma pusillum. Taxonomy (NCBI): domain Eukaryota; kingdom Viridiplantae; phylum Streptophyta; class Magnoliopsida; order Caryophyllales; family Caryophyllaceae; genus Heliosperma; species Heliosperma pusillum. The sequence continues at coordinate 62,600 of JAIUZE010046084.1, read as the reverse complement.
CATTCCCATGCAGGGAAGTTGAAAGGAAGATATCCAAAGGTTACCCTCCTCACTAAGTGCTTCCTCTCCTCCAAGCCAGCGTCGGTCACCGCCTCGCTGAAATCGCGGAGCTCCAAAGTCGTCGTGAAACCAGCCGCATCAGTGTACTCCAGCACCTCGGGGTAAGCTGGGGGTTCGACGCCTGCCCCCTCGATCTCCTACAAAAGTCGGATGGCTATTTAATTGACAATCAGTTGTCATTTTTCAAACTAATTCAATTCAAACAAGAATAAGCAGTTCTTACCACTATCGGCCAGTACGCCAGTCTCTGGTGAACAAACACGGAGTAGTCCTCACCAAGAAGAAGGAGGGCGTCCCCACTCGCACCAGTCAAGTCAGCCTATCTCTCGACGTTAGAGGGCTCCCTAATCATCGACCCCGGAGGATCGATGGGGACCGTAAAGGTGTCACGGGAGCACTGTCAGGTCAAACGCTCACCCAGGTACCACACGGGTCCCATGGGCATCGTCAACAACAACCGACTCGCACTCCTAGGACGCAGGACCTCGGCCACAAAAGCCGGAGCATCCTGGTAATCCCTCCAAGGTCTGGAACCCACTAAAATAAAGAAACGAGGAGGTCATTCCTATGATCAATTCTAAAATGGGTCGTTCCTACGATCATTTCTAAAAAGACAGAAAAGAAGGAATCAAAGGTACCTACGTGATCCAGTTGTAGGGAATTTACGCCCCTCCGACAGATCTCATAAGAAAAACGCTGGCTCTTCCTACAACACACCACCCAGTCCCTCACGACTAAATACGTCCTCGGCTCCGGCTCCGTCCTCTTGGGCGCGAAGCCCGAAAAGTAGGAGATCCGCGCATGGAGACAAGATAACAATCGTTCAAACAACAATATGAAAATATCGATCTTTCGATCAAATGTAAAATGAATTATTGATCCTTCAATAAATAAATGCAAAATGAAAGGTTAATAACTCCAGTAAGAGACCAGGACCAACAACGGTAGAAGAAGTCCCCTTCTTCACCAGCTCTGGTCTAAGTATGACCCTCATGTAACGGGTGAGGACCGCAAAGTCAGGAGTAACCCAGTCCCACCTATCAAGGCTACTCATGTTATACATGAAAGGAAGAAGCTTCGTCGACAGCCTATCCCCCTTGTCTCCGAAGTAAATTGAAGACAAGAACCACCACAGCCAAAGTCGAGCCCTCAGCTCAGATGTGCAAGGAGGAGGAGGTACCATCTCCCCACCTATCCTCACACTCGCCGGAGTCCTACCCGCAAATTAGTCTCTGACGTAAGTGCTCAGGACCAACCCAGGAATGGTAGCTGCCCCTGTCGGCAGGTTCCAGCCGATCAAACATCTCGCCTCCTCCGAGTCCATCCTCATGGCCGTCAACAACCACTCCAAAGACTCCTCTCCGCACGGCAGACCGGAATTCATGTCGTAGTCCTCCAAGGTGACCCCGACCTCCCCCAAAGGCATGTGAAACTTCGAGGTCGTATCCCAATACCGATCAAGAAAGACTCTAATCAGGCTAAGGTTAGCCCGAATCTTCCTCGCCTTGATCAACCTCCATGCCCGGACCAGGTCTCTAAAGGTTGTTGCCTCGATGAGAGCCCTCTCCTCCTCCATCAACCTCTCGTAGGCCTGCATCATGGTCGTATAGCCGGAAAAAGACCTCATGTTCCCGGCCTCATGCATCAATTCAAAAAAAATTATCATTTAGCATTTTATGAACGACAAATAAAATGGCAAACGGATACAAAATGTTGAACAAGTAACTTACCATGCTATGCGCTGTCCGGTAAGACAGATGGCTCTCCGCCGCCCAAATGAGATGTCTACCATCCCATTTCTCGGCCCATTCGGGTGCACCCAACAACTGGCGTCCATCTCGTCCTGTATTGGGCCTCCTCGGGACCTCCTCGGCCTCCCCGGCCTCTTGAAAAGCTCCAATCGGCAGCTCTTTTCGCGCACGGGAAAAATAAGGCTAAGGTTCTACATCCATAGGGGTTTCAACCGGAGTCATTTCAAGTCGTTTCAAGCATTTCAAGTGTTTTCAAGTTCTAAAAAGGAAGTTTTTCCCGACCATCTTCGGCCACTTCTTCCAAAACCCGACTACACATATAAGGTTGGATCAAGTCAAGTCTATTCAAAGCCTAGTCACGGGTTTGAGTCGAAAATTCGACAGCATTTAGCTATAGTAGCAGTTGCGTCCTAGAAAAGCGTCCTACAGAAGCCGTCGCAAATCAAAAATCCAACACCACAACAAGTTTAGCCATTACACAAGGGTTCCAAAACACCAAATTTCATCAAAAATGGACAATCCTACAGGGGTTTTCGAGACTGTTTTTGAATCAGCAGAGTGACCGTCTCATTTGTTCAAAATTTGACAAAACCGCAAAAGGAACACATGGTTATGTTCCTAACAGGGTCAATTGTTCATTTCTACTATCAATTAATAGCATACAAATCAAATGGAGGCAAACCCCCAAATTTATGACATTTTCAATAGGAGGAACCCTAATTTTAAACTCTAAATCAAACAAAATTAGATGTTTAAAGCAAAAGATAAGATACATACCTCGATTAGTCATGCTTTCTGGTTTAATCGACCAAGTTTTGACGGATTTTGGTTGGAATTTGAGAGGGTTTTGAAGGTTTTGTGTTTTGAAATAATGAAATAGAACTGCCTCTGTCGCGCTTTTACTCAGCCGGGGAAGAGCTTGGGAAAGGACGCATCAATTGTTGCGCCTCTTCCAAAGGTCGCAGCTCATGCAGCGCCTGCTCCCCAGCAGGATTTCACTTCAATTTGAAAATCCATTAAAAGTTAGTTATTTGTGGGCCTAAATCTTGTGCGCCTCTTCTCCAACGTCTTATTTCACAAACTTGATTTTTTAAGACCCTTGTTTTGACGAGCTTCAAAACCGTCACATGATGTTATCGTCTCAGCGAACCCACCTTTCGGACATACAATCCCTGAGCCCGTCTTTTATCACCAAGATGTTGCTCGCCACAACCGAGCAGATTCCCAGAATGATTCGATCCTGACAGAGTCTTCCTTATATCCAGTGCAGCAGTACTCAGCAGATTTCTTTCAATATACATGTTTCCTCGACGAGAGTTCGCCTGAGGACAGAATCATGCCAATTCTCACATATGATATATTTAACTGGCTGGCGAGCCTTATTACGCACCTTATCCCCAGCGGCTGGCGAGCCTCATTACGCAAACCTTTTCAAACGGCTGGTGAGCCTCACATCGCACCTTAGTCTAAGTCAGAAAATGCCTCAGGTATGACTCCTTTTTATGGCTGGCGAGCTTTCATACGTAGTCTAACAGACTTTAAACGACCATCCCCGATGGTCGACAGACTTTAAAATGTTCCCGACGACAAGTCCTTGGTTCAGACCCCTTAAGCCGCCTCGCGTCGCCATAGTCGTCAGGTTGTAATCTTCGATTGACCTGGTGGCTATACTTTGACTTTTGCCTTGTCCAAGCCTCAGTCAAAATGGGGGTTCTATAGATACCTTAGTTCTACACCTTCCGCCAACCACCCAGTGATGATTAGGCCGCATGTTTGGTATGCAAAATGATTTATGACAATTCGTAAGTTTATCGTCAAGTGATAACTCAAATACTTGTTTCTACCCCTTGGTCGCCATCTACGCTCGAAAATATTCTGATTATTTTATTAATATTTAAAAAATTTATCTTTTCAATAAAATTATCTCGTATTATCTTTTAAAAGGGAAGTGTAGATCAATCACAATTCCATAATAGAAACGTGGGAATCTTCCTTCTTTAGCAGGAAACCTATGGGGAAATGATGCAGTAGGTGTTGCGCCTCTTCAAAAGGTCGCAGTCCTGCTGCGCCTCTTTCCCAGCCAGTTCTTTCCAAAGTTTGAGTTGTTCTACGACTCTTTCGCATTTTTCTACTATAAAAGAAGAGCTTCGTTCTCACTTTTAAGGTACGCGAGTGTTCCGCCCCTTCTCTTCTCTCTTTGTATTCTATACCTTGCTCTAAGCTATCGACATCTACGTGCTTGATCAATCGACCACGTAAGCTCAGATCTTTCTGGGTACCCGTCACGTTTGCATTTGACCGGCCAATTTGGCAGCTACACACTAATCAATCAATCTAATCAACTTTAGTCCTTTAACAAGGGCACTTGTTGCATACATTCGAGTCGAGCTGTCACTAAAACGTAACTTAGTCAATCTCGTTTCGTCAACATGTAAGTTTGAGGGTGTCAAATCCCGTCTTTTATTATTTTGTATTTATTTTCATATTATTAATGTAAGATCTATGTCAGAAATAGGTTCAAAACCGATTTCAAAGTAAAACCTTTTGTCAAAACCTTTTTTAGTAGTCATCAGACGTCGAGAAGAAACGTAGAAGCATCTGCGCCTCTTCGAAGAGTCGCAGCATTTTCTGCGCCTCTTCGAAGAGTCGCAGCATTTTCTGCGCCTCTTCCAGAGGTTGTCTGCTCTTGCTCTTCTTCTTCTTCTTCTTCCTCTGGTTGCTGCGATTTTATTTTCTCATTTCTTTTTTTCAGTCTTTATTTGGTACAGTTGTAGTATAATTTAACATATTAAATCACTTGTACTTGAGTCGTAGTTCAATAATCGATCATAAACACACCAAACAATATTAACTGCTTGCGATTCTGACTTCACAGTCAGAATTCAACGGAAGAACAAACGCACCCAGTGTTGCGCCTCTTCTAGAGGACGCAGTTGTGTTGCGCTTGTTCTAGGTTGAATTTTGTCCCTGAAGTTCTGTTTTCGTTTTGACGTAGTTTTAATTACGTATTTAATTAACTATTAATCGTATAATCGCTCCTAATCTCCATTTTGAGTATGTTTCTGACATAGATCAACAGTTGTAATATTATTTTAATCATTGTAATTATATGATTTCTTTACCGTTTGTATAATTAACCCTAATCCCAATTTGACATAATTAAATGCTAATTACATGTTCAGCAACTTAGTCTAATTCACGTGGTAGGATTAAAACGTTGGATGTTGCATTGCATGCATACAATCGATAACATATCAAATACGAACAATTTCCCTATTCATTAGTAGAGGCCGCTATCGAGGCGGGCAGGATTAAGTGTTCGATTAAAGAACTTCCTAATACGTATTAGTGTGACGAGTTATTAGTGTTCATGTCATTACTTTATGTCTTGACATGGCCTAAGGTATTCGAACGGTTCCAATTTCCCATAAAAATTGGTGGCGACTCCACAAATGCGTATTTCTACGCTTGTCCATCCAAGTGCGCCCCTCCGTGGCTCCCCGCGTACCACGGTTCGACAAAGATCACCAATCCGTGTATCACACCTGTCTGGGACAGCGAGAAGATGAAGAAACCAAAAATTCGCAAATCTGCCCATTCATTCTGCATGTTTGTCATTTTGGCATCCTTTATCTTCTCGCTATCTTTCTTGCCCTTAGAAAAATGATATCGAATATGATATTCCTTCATAGTATGTTTGACAATACTAGTTAAATGAATTTGAAACGCTGATCATTCTATGTGCTTAGCATGCTTGCTATTATATGCTTGACGAATAAATAAGCACGGTGTTTGTATTAGCAGTCTAGATGATAAAAATCGGAATTTATTTATTCAAGTAACAATAGTTGTTGCTTGGTCAAGAATAATTAAGTACGGTGTTTGTACACTATGAAGAACCTGAAGAGCCAAGAGCCCAAGACCACGTTTCCCTCAACGATTTACGCCATTTAGAGCATCGTGGCCAATTTACACAAACCCAAGAAAGCGAGGAAGGCGCGTCAACGTCAGGGGCAAGAAAGATAGCGAGAAGATGAAATATGCCAAAATGACACACATGTAAAATAAATGTGCAGATTTGCGAATTTTTAGTTCCCTCATCTTCTCGATGTCGCAGACAGCGAGAAGGTGTTGACATTTCTTTCTCGCTGTCCTGGACGTCGAGAAGCTACAGGTACCCAAATAGCATCAAATCTGCTCCATTTTGTTATTATTTCTCTTTGCCTTCTCGCTATCCCAGACAGCGAGATACTTCAATTTTATTTTAAAAATATTAAAAAGCGGAAATTGATGATGTGAACCCATTTTTGGTAAATAGTTTCTAACCCGTCCTATTTTGTTAAATAGCTGGTGTTCGAGCCCTAGTTAAGCAAAAAAATTCCTTATTAATTACATAAAAAAATTCCTTATTAATCACAATTGAGAGACAACCCAAATGTATATGAATAGCAAGTACTCCGATTTATTTCGTTGGTGCATACAAATGACTGAAATGAGAGGCTCAAATTTGAGCCAATTTAGAAAGCCTAACTTTTAACCAAGGATTATTGACTGGTGAGGCGGTGACGCACGAGGTGTTGCTTATGTATGTCAAGTGAGTCAGCCAGTGATTGTGCTAAGAAATTTTCGACGGACTTGTAAAAATTCGTAGTATAATTTTGGATTAAACATAACAAACTCAGATAGTACGGCTTCCTCAAAAAGCACGTCGATATACATCACTCACTGTACACAGTACACAGTACACACAAACTGCAATATGAACATAATGAAACAATCAGAGCAAACAACTTAAATTTGATGTAATGGCAAAAAAAACATCTGAAAGGCAAGATGTTAATCTACTCTTATAATTTCTGTAATCTCGACTTGGCAACCATGTTCTTGACTTCGTCATAGCGACTTTGCAAATTGCCACTCCACAGGCAAAGTTGCCTTATGGCTTCCCGTTTCTCATCTTCAAGGATCATTACCTGCTCATTCTTCTTCGTCAAAAGTGCATCCAACTCTTCTCTTGACTTCTTCAGCTCACTTAGTGTTCCCAGTACTTTCTCCTTTTCTACTTGTTCTTTTTCGGCCTCAACTTTCAACTTACTCAACTTCTCTTTCACCATTAACCCATATTCCCTCTCGTTCTGTAGTTCGTCAGTTAGGTTCCTTAACTGCTCCTCCAATTTCTCTCTTTCAGTATTCTTTCCTGCCAAAAACTGTTTCATTATTTGAATTTCTTCTGAAATGCTGTAGATTCTGCTTGAAAATTTGCTGTTATCTTCCTCCAACTTTTTGGTGAAATATTCCATTCCAGCGATTGAGCTGCTGACATTCTCAGTGATATTGGTGATCATTCCGCCATATGCTTTATCATTAGCCGCTAATGCTAACAAAAGTCTACTGATCTTGTGTTCTAGAAGTTTGCACTCTTCTTGGAAGTTTTTTGCACTCTTAAAGTCTTCTTCTTTCTCAGCCAATACCTGTTCTGTGACATGGATCTTTTGGTATGCCAAACGAAGTTGTACTTCCATAGTGTGGGTTTTCTCCAAGGCGGCATCTGCTTCATTCCGTGCCTTCTCCATGTCTCTTTTGAGCTTCCTAATTTGGGTTTGTGCTTCTTCGAGATCTACCCTGCCCTCTTGAAGGTGACCTTCAAGTTGTGCTTCCAGCTGAGTTTTTTCTGCAGGAAACTCGTCTACTTGTTGTGCTATCAGGGCTTCAATTTTCGAGTTTGAATCATTTTCATTTGACTCTAGTTTATTCTGGAGGGAGGATATTTGGTCTTCTCTCTCTTTCAATAAGATCTCAACTTGTGAAATCTTTGTTCTCAATTCTGGTACCTCCTCAACCATCGTCTCCAACTCTACCACTTTACTTTCAAACTTTTCCTCCATTTCTTTTCTCTCCCTCGCCACTGTATCTAGCTCCAGTTTCAAACTGCTGTTTTCGATGTCTAGATTATGTTTATCCTTGATCAGTTCTTCAATTTGTTTTTTGAGATCACCCTCGGTTTTGAGAAAATCCTCCAGTTTAGAATTGAGGCCTTCATTTTCTGCCAAAAGATTTGACCTCTCCGAGTTCAATGCTTCTGTTTCTACTTTCAATTCTTGTACTATTCTTTCAGTATTCGTTAGTTTACATACTATTGCATCATATGCAGACTCAAGAGTCTGTTTCTCATTGCACACAGTCTCCAACTGGTTCTTAAATAATGTGACTTGAAGCTTTGCTGCTTCAAGTTCTTGCTGGACCCCGTCTGTGGCTTTACGAATTTCATCTTCTAGTGTTCTGTTTCTGATGCCCTTTTCCTGAGGGGAATGATCTGAGTCCGAGTCTGAGTCTGAGTCAGAGGAGGAAGAGAAATCCTGTTTCTCATGATGCTGCTTGTCAACTTTATCTTTCAATTCTCCAGTGAGATGATCATAGTGAGCATAAAGTGATTCATATTGTTTGTGGAAAACCTCGATGAAATCAGCAAGAGGCCCCGATTTTAAATCCTCTTTATCGCCTTTGCTATGCACAATGTTTAGTATTTCATTTTTCTTCTCTTCCATATCTACAGCGGAGAGTAATGTAATTAGTTGGTGGCTTAAATCACGAGATTCGTTATGAGTGTAGTCGGCATTTAGCCAAAGTCAAACGGTTTTATGTACAAGTGTTTTAATTTTGTAAGCAGTTGTGCCCTTTTGCAGGTCGGAAATATGGTATGCTCTTTGGTGTTGGGCATTTGGCGGACTTTGTCTCGGCCACCCACACCGTTACGTATTTAGAGTCTTTTTTTCATGTCTCGACCCGGATCGGATGGCCCTTAATTAATTTGGTAAAACAGAAAAGTGGAATTGCATTATGATGATTGAAGACCAAAACAAGAGGGAAAAACATATTGTGTACCTTTCCTGGTAGCCTGGAGTTGCTGATGTTTAAGAGGATCAGTGTGATAATCAAAAAAAGACTTCATTGAATCCCTCATAACATGTTTCTTCTTTGCCATCTTTACTGTCTGACTTTCTTCAACAAATAATCAGTACCACCTGCTTTTAATCAGACACCAAAACAAAACATTTTGTTAAATTACTTGTGCAAAATATTAATGATTTGTTTTTTTTATTGGGTTTTGAATAGCACATCATCCAGAATAAACGACCCTATAATTCACTGGCTTTCTGTTAAATCATCAATCCTTACATTGAAATGAGTTGGTCAACTCTAAACTAAGCAAACCAATTTGGCAATAACAAGAAATAACATAATAACAATGAAATAAAACAAAGTGATGAAAATGAAACAGGTAATTAATAATCCATAACAAATGAAACATACACCAACAAATTTAAGGCTATCTGTCAGCAAATCAGACTGCCTAAGAAATGATGAGATACAAAGGAAGTTTGTTAACCCCAAAGTATAAACTTACAGTATCCCATCATATATATATCAATTATCACAACATAACAAGGTCAAAACAATAATTAACTTCATTATTTACACATATGCAATTATAAGTAATGCTTCCATCACCCTTAAATCTGTTATTTTGAGAGGGCCAAATGGACTTTCGATTATTTTATTTAATAAAATGTCTAAATTAAACTTTAATAAGACCTTTCGAGTTTCGATGTTTTGTCGTATGCCCGTATTGGTATTTCCAATATTATTTGGTCCGTCAAGTTTACATCTAATTGAAACCCAAAAATGAATTTAAGATAACGGTTTTTCTAACATGTGCCCACTAGGCACATGTTAATAAAACTAAAATAGAAAGAATTAAATGATATTTTTATGGGAAATTGAATTTTACTATTACTTTTCCTATTGTTTAAAAGAAAAACATTTAATTCATTCTATTTTGGTTTTCTTAACATGTGCCTAGTGGGCACATGTTAGAAAAACAGTAAGTGGATTGTACCTCTGATGTACTACCACATATAATGTAGTTTTTGAGCATTACAATAAAGTTTTTTAGTATAGTATTAAAAATTATGACTTATACTATAAAGTTTTTGAGTTTATTAATTTGAACATTAAGCTCAAAAAAATTACAATAAAACTCAAAAAACACCATATATAAAATGTAAAATGTAATTTATAAACTTTAAAAAGCTCGAAAAAAATGCACAAAAACTCAAAATCAAACTATTCTGAGGTATTACCTCCGATGTACAATCCTTTTTCTCTTAGAAAAATCGTTAAGATAAAACCCACAATGATTTTAACAAATATCAAAGTTGGTGAAATAGAAGGTCAGATATTTATTGGTGAGGACATATAAACTCTCATGAAAGATACTCTCTCCTATTTACCATATTGTTCCCTTTTTTTTTTAAAGAAAAATTAAGAAAATGAATTTGGTACACACAAAATACACTACCCCACCTATAATTAATTTTTGACCACACAACACTTACCATATGAGGAAAGAGGGAACAAAACCCGACTATTATTAAAAGGGAAAAAGGGAACAATGTGTTGAATAGAAGGGAGTATTATATATTATCTCCGTCTCGGTCAACTGTTGTCATTTTATTTTGACACAAAGATCAGAGAAATAGTAAGTGATCATTTGTAGTTATACTTAGTGGATGATAAGTGAACAATGATCATGACTCATAGAAAACTTTAGGATATCAATTGATTCGTTGAATACTAAATTTGAGAATTTTTAACATATAAAGGAATTCTTGCAACATCCCGATGACGTAAATTGCAATTTGCATGAGTAAACTATACATAAAGGACCCAAAACTATCCTAGTGTAGCAATGAGGACCCAAAATATGAAAGGGTAGCTTTAAGGACCTGAGAAACATTTTCCATCCAATTCCGTTAGTCCCCAGACTCCCCACAATAATTTGTACACTTTGTGATGTAACTAAATAAATATACAATAAGGTCCCGTTTTTTTGGGCTGAATTTTGCTAAATTTTTCTGAACTGAACTTATATAAGCTGAACTGAACTTATATGAGCTGAACTGAACTGAACTGAACTTATAAGAGTTGAACTGAACTTATAAAAGCTGAACCGAACTGAACTTATAAGAACTGAACTGAACTTATATGAGCTGAACTGAACTGAACTTATAGGAGCTGAAACTGAACTGAACTTATAGGAACTGAACTGAACTTATAGGAGCTGAACTGAACTGATCTGAACTTATAGGAGCTGAACTTTTCTGAACTTAATTTTACTTAGTTGAATAGAATTTATAGAATCTAAAATTTACTAAACTGAACTTTATTACATAAGGTAAGATAATAACATAATTCCGATTTATATACATTGGTTTGTTCAAATACATTGGTTTGTTCAAATAGATTACTACGTTTACATCATCTTTATCTTTATCTTTATCATTTGGAAAGGGATGTCATAAAAAAAATATACTCTAAAACATAAGGTAAGAGTAAGATGATAACATAATTCCGATTTATATACTTTGGTTTGTTCAAATAGATTACTACGTTTACATTACGATAAAAAAAATCACATATTACATCGTTTTCTAACCATCTATTTCCATATCATCATCTTCCTCATCACTTTCTTCTTCATCTTCACTATCACTCGAAACAACGAATCCATTGTCTCGCCAAATGTTTTTTACTATATTGTTTCGTACTGCTGTTCTTTGAATATTCACGTCATGTTTTATAATAGGTATTCCAAGAGTATGCATCCTTATAAAATTATAGAGTGTGAATGTATAAACAATAATAGACATTTGATACTTTTGTGACATTCGGGGCATATTTTTTAACACCTTCCACCTTTTTTTTCAATTGACCAAATGTCATTCCAATAATAAATGTCAAATGTTTTTATATCGGTTTTCATAAATAATATATTCCATATAACTTTTCAGAACTTAATTTGTAATAATTGAATTTTTCTGAAATGAACTTATAAGAGCTGAACTGAACTGAACTGAACTTATAGGAGCTGAACGGAAATGAACTTATAGGAGCTAAACTGCACTAAACTTATAGGAGCTGAACTGAACTTATAGGAGCTGAACTGAACTGAAATTATAGGAGCTGAACTGAACTTATAGGAGCTGAACTGAACTTAAAGGGGATGAGTTTAAGTCCAAAAGAACAGGGCCTAAAGCTCTGTTCTTTTGGACTGAATTTGTCTGAACTGAACTGAACTGAACTTAATGAACTGAACTGAACTGAACTGAACTTAATTGAGCTGAACTGAACTGAACTGAAAAACTGAAATAATAAAAAGATAACAATATTATTATTTTTATTAATCATTAAAAATAATAATATTATATTAATATAATCTAATAATAATCAAATAAGATATAAAAAAATATTATAGTAATATAATAAAAAAATATAATATTAATATGAATGATAAAATTATTAATTATAGTAATAAATATATAAAATTAAGTAACTAAAAAATAAATATGATAAGTATAATATAATAATAAAATAATATAAAATTTAATATAAAATTTAATTTATAATTTATAATAATAATAATAATTAATATTATAATAATATAAATCATTAATAATAATAATAATATTATTTAATAATAATCTAATCAGATGTATAAAAAAATAAAACAATAATATTAGAATAAATATTATAATAATAAAATACTAATATAAATGATAAAATTATGAATAAAAATATAATATGGTAATAAATATATTAACAATAGTAACTAAAAAAAATATAAATAATATAAATAATAATAATGTAAATATAATTAATAATAATAATTATAGGCCTAATATTAATATATTAATACATTATAATAATAATAATAATAATAATAATAATAATTATTATTATTATTATTATAAGATGCGCGCAGCTTTCATTAAAATAATATAAAGCTTTCATTATTATTATTATTATTATTATTATTATTAATAAATATGTTTCTAATAATATTCATAATAATGAATATATCAATAAAATATAAAATATAATATTAATTAATATTAATAATACTAATATTTCCATTAATCGTAATAATATAAGAATAAATAAGTATATCAAACATAAAAATAATAATATAAAGAATAATTATAACGGTGATATAATAGTAATAAATAATTTTTTAAAAATATAAATATAATAATAATAACAATATTAAATGAATTAACATAATAATAAAAATGATAAGAATAATAATCATAATAATGTTGAAATAAAAGTAATCTGAACTGAACTGAAATAAACTGAACTTAATATAGCTGAACTGAACTGAACTGAACTTAATAGAGCTGAACTGAACTGAACTGAACTGAACTGAACTGAACTGAACTGAACTTAATAGAGCTGAGCTGATTTGAACTGAACTTAATGTAGCTGAACTGAACTTATAGGAACTGAAATTAAGTCCAAAAGAACAGGGCCTAAGTAGATCATTATTGGACAAAAATAATCATTGATCTGGAGTATATGTCTTACAAAAATATACACCTAAGACGGATATATCCGTTTTCAGTGTAAAACGAGTCAAATATTACACCACTTGTCTAAATAAGATATTTCTTTTGCTAGTATATATCTAGGAACTTTTCTTTTATCTTATCATAAATATTTCCCCGTCTTAAATGAAATTTGTGTATGTCCTGAACAGCTATGGATATGAAATTAGTAGTATATATCATCACGTTCATCCATGTGCTATGAAGTGTGAACATCCAACTCTCTAAGGCTATTCTAATTACCCCTCCGTTCCAATAATCTGTTTATCTTTGATTAAAATATCAAATTGATTTGTAAAAATAATGTACCTTTTTTTTATTTAGTGGTCACAAGAAAGAGGTCTATATAGTGAACATTTTTCAGGTTCGAATCTCCACTGCACCCCCATATTATCTTGCATGTCTTTCTCATTAGGCACAAAAAAAGGAATCAAATGTAGCTGACTTAATTGTTTTTTTGCATTAAAGCACGTGGTTAAATTATGCCTTTTCAATTAGGTTCGCAAAATACGATAAGGTTTTGTTATACGTATACTAGTATTGATCCCGCGCAAATGCGCAGTTTTTTAGATAATAATATTAGAGAATTTAACAATAATACCACGCGTATAACTCCATTTAAACTCTAATTATAAAATTATTATTAGTAATGTTATTATTAGTAATGTTTTATATTAAGGGGTATAAAAGAGAAGGTTCATCAATACTTTTACTTCAAATAAGAGTGTCTTATTGAAACACTATATTGTTAACTTTATTTTGAAAAATGTTATTGTCACATCATTATATTAACTAAAGGCGCGATATAAACGTGAAGTAATGACTTGGTAATATAATTACATAAGATATGTGTTGTAATAATAAATATACTTTTGCACGGTATATGTAGATTCTTATTTTTTTAAGTTGTATATTATTTATAAATATTCAACTGATTTTTCGCATTTTGCATCGTTGTATATTGATTCGAGAAGAAGAAATTTAAATCGAGAAAGTAAAAAGAGTGTTGACTGTGTTATGAAATGTGTATTTTAGTTTTTTTTGTAACGAATGATATTCTTTTTATGATTTTTTCTCAAATTATATTCACCGTAAGTTTTTTTGTCACGAAACTAATAGTAATAGTGTAGAGTGTTTATATCTATATATAATGGTTTGCAATCAATTTGTATGAATTGATATATAATAGGCATTTATTACCAATAGTATAATTTCCTTATTTAGATATAGCATTTTGGAGGGAAAATTTCAAGGAGGCTTAATTTTTTGGTATAAGGGGATTCTAATGGTGATAAAACCATTTATGGGCCTAGTTTTTACAAAATGTTTTTATAGAATGATAAGCTAATTAAAGGCCCAAACCCAAGTTCTGAAATTTGAGCGGGAAAATTTTGTGAGTGACTTATTCTTTTAGTTATAGGGGAATTATTTTAATTATGCGAATTTTCGTATATTTGATACGGTTTATATTAAAAAAGGAAACAGATACATCAACAAAATTTAAAATCAGTTATGCGGTTTTTCGATATGGTTCCTTGTTTTTTAATATGAAACTTAAAAATCTCAAAACATCGATTATCTTAGTGACTAAGCCTTTCGGTTATTAAAAATGACAAATAACATCATGAAAAAGAAGAAAAAAAAAGATTAAAATACACGAGCAGACCTGAAAATCGATACCATATACTCCCTTCGTCCCGGTCAATTGTTGTCTTTTCATTTTGGCACAAAGACCAAGGAAAGTGTTGTGATTCCACTTAGTGGATAACAAGTGGACAATAGTCCCATTGGGTGATCAAATTACTCATAGAAATCCTCCAAAATATAGAAACGACAACAATTGACTGAGACACCCTAAAAGGAAATATGACAACAATTGACCGGGACGGAGGGAGTATACGATTTATGTATATTCAGAAAATCGAATTTACCCTTTTTGTATATGCAGAAAAACCTAAGAACAATGAAAAAGAAGCTTTAAAAACAGCGGATATTAATACGGTTTCCAAAATCGTATCGAACATATAATTTTGTTCACCCCAATTTTCAATCCCACATTTCTAAGTGTAAGTATACGTCTGTAACTCTCTGTTATTTTGCTATAAATTCTATTTAGCACACTTCCATTTGTATTGTGTCTAATAATGAGTAGTTGAGTACTAAACTACTAATGGTGAATGACATGCAGTGTATCTCTATATAATTAAATACTTCCTCCGTTCCATTTGATTGTATACGTTTGTTTTATCACGTATGTCAATGTTCATTTTCTTTTGTTTATATCTTTAGTTACGTATTATTAAAAATTATAAAAAATAGATATTAATATTGTACTCGGTAAGACAATTTAAACAAGATCTCACATGACTATCTTTTATGTTATATATTAAAAGTTGTATTAAATATTATCTTCACTTATGAATAGTGTCCAAAAAACAAACGTATACAACCAAATGGAACGGAGGAAGTATTTAAATAGCATAATGACCACTTTTTGTGGGACTAACGGTGGTTGGACAGAAATTATGTTTCAGGTCCTAGGCTAGGGATGGCAATGGATAGGATCTGAATAGGGTCCTATAAGATCCAGATCCATATCCATATTGTATATGTTGGATCCAGATCCGCCCCATATCCGCATGGTCCAAAATTTTCAGATCCATATCCAGATCCGTGAATCAGGGTAGGATCTGGGTCCCAAATGGATCTGATCGTTTTCAAAATATTTTATTAAATTATTCATCTTTTAAATGTAATTTTTCTATTAAGATTACATAAAATGTATTAGAATGTTTAATAAGATTATAAGTATACATTATATCGCCATTTAACATAATAAAGTAACTAATTAGCGCGTAAGTTATTATTTGGATGAGGAAAAAGTTAATTTACAAATATTTAAATTGTACTCCCTCCAATTTTACATGTTCTTCTTTTTTCTTTTGGACACAGGGATTAAGGAAATCATTTTGGACCACACAAAACACACTACCGCACATTCAATTAAATTTGGACCACACAACTACTCACAAATAAGGAAAGAGGGAACATCACCACACTTAACTCAAAATGGAAAAGAGGGAAGAAGTGAAAAATTGGAGGGAGTATTATAAATTAAGAATGACCTGTGAAATAAGTAAAATGACATATGAGTGTTGATTAAATTAGAAAATATCAGCATTATAAACTTTAATTATCCTTATATAATTAAAATAAATTAAAAAAATAAAAGATATGGATCCGTGGGTAGGATGTAACACCCGGAAATGTACCCTATTTTTATAATGAAAGTATTTTACGAATACTTTTCAGTAATTTTAAGTTTTAATTTAGAATTTTATGTTCCGAGTCGAATTGAGAATTTCCGAGTTCGTATTTGGAATTTTCGCGAGATTCCATGAGAATCCCGTCTTAAGGCGAGTTTGACTTTCCTTGACTTTTTCCTTCATATTCCACTCACTCCTTTAACCTATTTCATTCACTCAAACACATTTCACATTACTTCTTCCTTAAGCAAACCAAAACCCTTGCCTCCCTCTTTGTTTCAATCTTAGAATTCTCATAGCTCATTCGTTCTTTGCTAGAATTCGCGTAGGTTCGTCTCATTCTTCCCCTCTTGCCTTCCTCTATCCGTATTGATATTAAAATCATCGTCTTTCTCGCTTTTCAAACTTTCCGTCTTTCTCAAGATGAATTTTATTCATCTTTTATGATCTATTTGTAGGTGGTGACCTCCAAGATCCCGACAAAGACTATTTTCTAATTGAAAAGGAGCTTGACGAGTAGTGAAGACGCATAAAGGTAACGGTGAAGGGTTACTCGATATCATTTACGTGTTTTACATGCTTTATATGCTAGAATTCGTATTTAGAATACGATTAGGAAGCCTAGAATTCATGTCATGGATGATGATTGTTGTTATTTGATGAATGTTGATGATGTATATTGATTGTTGATAATTATTAGAAGTATATATGAGAATTGAAATGAATTGGGTAAGTGAAAGAGGCTCTCGGGTGAACTGGGGTTCCCAGCCAGCCGACCGGCCGCCGGTCTGCCCACCGGCTGGGAACACATCAGTAACAACATTGAAATTTTTGGGAATTTTTGTATAGGGGTGGTCCTGGCCGGGTGCCCGGTCGCCGGTCCCCTGACCGGCCAGGAACACATGCCCTGTTTTCTATGATTTTTGGATTTTACCTTGTAGCGCGAGCCGGGGTACCGGCCGCCGGTCACTATACCGGCCTGGAACACGGCTGTATATTTTTCCTATAATTTCTAAAACTCGTAATTTATAATAGTTCGCATGATCCGTTTATCGTATAATTTTACGTAGTGACTTATAATATTCATGTTTTGGATATATGATGTTTCATTCGCTTGTATCACATGTTTTGTGACGGTTTTTGCTATGTCCCACTTTGAGTCGGTTTTTACAAATGATACGGTTTGAGCACTATTTTGTCTTGTGCTTTGTACTCTCATTCCCTTGGCTACCTTCCCGTTCCTAAGGCTGGAATGTCGGAACGGAGAGGTATCCTACTGCTTAAATGCATGTGTTAGTGGGCATACGACGACGTTGTTGGGAGTTGAACGCATTGCGTTGATCGACCCGACCGTCAAATGTTGTGTACTTGCGAGGTGGTGTTATTTGCATGTAGCGTACCGCATGTTATGAGGCTTGATGTCACGAGATGATAACTCACACCCAAAGATCACACTCGTGTGCTACCTAACTTGCGGTCCGTTGCAAGCTAAGTCAAGCAAGACCCTTTTATGCTAGGCTATGCCTAAGTCGATGGACAAAGAAGTGTTAGCTTGAGAACAAGAAGACTTGGACACTTAGAGTTTGGAAAGATTGCTTTTATTAAGAATGCTTGAGTATACAAGTGAGTTTGTGTGAATGTTTTGTGGTGATGCAAAATGAATGCCAAGGTCCCCTATATATAGGGCTCTTGGGAATGTTCTAGTCCCTACAAGACCTAGCCTATTCTAGAATTGTCTAGAAGTTACAAGGCTTCATAATATATACAAGTGGCATGTCCTAGAATACTCTAGTATGTACAAGATATGCCTAGAGATATCTAGATAGTTCCGTTACGTTCTAGCTTATTCCGGAACGGTCCGGGATGTTCCAGAAGTCTCCGGTCCTTGCTAGAGTCTCCTTTGTGCCTCTGGAAGTTTCTAGAAGTTTGCGGGCTATTCTAGATTAGTCTTCACATTTCCGGAATTCTCTAGACAACCTCCTTATGCTTGAAAGTGTAGAAAATTCTAGGGAAAGAAGCCATCCGTGACATTCTCCCCTACCTGAATCGTTGACGCCCTCGTCACGGAGTTCCATCGAAGCGCTGGATTAAGTCTTTGAATTGCCAAAGATCTGCTTCCTTTTCCCACGACGCCTCGCTGTCGGGTTGTCCCTTCCACTTGATCAAGAATTCTCGTTGCCTTGGGACTCCTCGTTTCCGTATAACTCGGTCCGCCAAGATTGTTTCGACTTCCTTGTCATAGGAAGTCACAACTGCTGTGGGAGCCCTTTGAGACTCCCCTCGACTTGGATCCACCTCGTCCCCATGGTATGGTTTAAGCATGCTCACGTGGAACACGGGGTGAATCTTGAGTTTAGGTGGCAACTCAACTCGATATGACACCTTTCCGATCCTTTTGATGACCGGGAATGGTCCTTCATATTTTCGTACAAGTCCCTTATGCACGGATCGGAAGGCCTTGAACTGTTGCGGCAATAACTTCACCAGGACCAAGTCGCCTACTTGGTACTCCACGTGCCGGCGATGCTTGTCTGCCCATTTCTTCATCTTCTTTGAGGCCTTGTCCAAGTACGCCTTGGCTATGTCGAGTTGCTCGTTCCATCCTCTAGCCATCCGAAATGCTGCTGGGCTTTGGCCTGAATATCCAGTTGCTATGGCTTGAGGAGTTAAGGGTTGATATCCCGTCACTATCTCGAACGGGCTTTGTCCGGTTGACTCGGACTTTTGAAGATTATAAGAGAATTGGGCCACATCCATGAGCTTCGCCCAATCCTTCTGGTTGGCACCCACAAAGTGCCGTAAGTATAACTCAAGAAGGGCATTGACTCTCTCGGTCTGCCCGTCCGTTTGTGGGTGAAAACTTGTCGAGAAGTGCAAACTTGACCCCATCAATTTGAACAGCTCCGTCCAAAACTTACGATCACTTACGATGCTTCGTGGTAGTCCCCAATACTTCACCACGTTTTTGAAGAATAGTCTTGCCGCTTCTTCACCCGTGCAGTCCCTTGGTGCTGGTATGAACGTCTCGTACTTCGATAGTCGATCCACCACGACTAAGATAGAACCGCACCCATCTGACTTGGGTAAGGCCGAGATAAAGTCCATTGATATGCTTTCCCACGGCTTTTCTGGAGTCGGCAAGGGTTGTAGTAATCCGGCTGGGACTCTTTGCTCGTTCTTGTCTTGTTGGCATACAAGGCAAGTCTTCACATATGCTTCCACGTCGTCTCGCATCTGTGGCCAATAGAATGATTGCTCGATCAAGGCCATTGTCCTTTGGATCCCTGGATGTCCAGCCCACTTGGAGTCATGACACTCCTTCAATGCTTCTCGCCTCAAGTTTCCCCACTTTGGCAAGTATACGCGATGTCCCACCGTATAGAGGACACTGTCTTCAACCCAAAACCTTCGGGTTTTCCCCTCCTTAGCCAAATTCACCAAGCTCTTGGCTAGGGGGTCTTTGTAAAGTCCCTCCCGAACTTTCCCGATCATGTTGCTGGCCACACCACTAATGGCAGCTAACATGGTCTTTCGGCTTAGGGCATCGGCAACCGTATTTATTTTCCCCGGCTTGTACTCCATAACATAGTCGAACTCTGCCAAGAAGTCCTGCCATCATGCCTGCTTGGGAGTGAGCTTCTTTTGATTCTGAAAATAGCTTGTAGCAACATTATCGGTCTTGATCACGATCCGGCTCCCAAGTAGGTAATGTCTCCATATCCGCAAACAGTGAATAATTGCAGTCATCTCCTTGTCATGCACTGGATATCTTCTTTCTGCATCATTCAGCTTCCGTGATTCGAACGCTACTGGGTGACCGTCCTGGACGAGCACTCCTCCAATAGCATAGTCGGATGCATCTTTGTGGACTTCAAATGGCTTACTATAGTCGGGTAACGCCAACACTGGTTCCTCGGTTACCGCTCATTTAAGCCCATCGAATGCCTCCTGGCATTTAGCGTCCCACGCCCATGGGACCTTCTTCTTCAACAGGTCGGTCAAGGGAGCAGCCTTGGCCGAATAGCCTTGGATGAACCGGCGATAATAATTTGCTAGCCCAAGGAAAGAACGTAGCTCTGACACATTCTTTGGCGCTTCCCAGTCATTAATCGCCTTGATCTTGTCATGCTCCATCATAATTTGCCCGCCCCTTACTCGGTGCCCCAAGAAAGACACCTCCTCTTGTGCAAAAGAGCATTTTTCTAACTTGACATAGAGTTCCGCCTCTCGTAAGACTTGGAACACTTGTCGTAGGTGTTCGACATGCTCTTGCAAGTCATTTCTATATACTACAATATCATCAAGATATACCACCACGAACTTGTCGAGAAACGGGTGAAATATCTTGTTCATTAGAGTACAAAACGTTGTTGGGGCGTTGGTGAGGCCAAATGCCATTACTAAGAACTCGTATGACCCATACCGAGTCACAAATGTAGTTTTTGGCTCGTCACCCTCAGCGATACGCACTTGCCAATAACCAGATCGAAGGTCAAGTTTAGAGAAATACCTTGCCTTGCCCAATCGATCAAAGAGATCGGCTACCAAAGGGATCGGGTACTTATTCTTGACGGTGACCTTGTTCAAAGCCCGTTAGTCGATGCACATGCGTAAAGACCCGTCATGCTTCTTCTGGAACAAGACTGGTGCGCCATATGGGGCCTTTGATGGCCTGATAAAGCCGGCATCCAAGAGTTCCTTGAGTTGTCTCCGCAACTCTTCTAATTCTGGTGGTGCCATTCTGTACGGACCCATGGCTGGCGGTTTAGCTCCTGGCTCCAACTCGATCTCATGGTCCACCTCCCTCCTAGGTGGAAGTCTCTTAGGCAGCTCGGGCGGCATCACGTCTTGATACTCCTTCAAGACCTTTTGAACCTCCATCGCCACCTCCGATGTTGATGAGGGTGTCTTCTCGACCATCGCCACCAAGTATGTTGCCTCACCATGCTTTATACCCTTCTTGAGCTAGAGTGCGGACAACGTCTTCGCTTCAACTTGCTCATGTGTGACCGGAATTGATCGGGCATTGCCTTGACTAGTGATAGTCAAGGACCCATCCTTCTCGAACACCAACGATCGCACTGAGTCGATAAACTCCATGCCAAGCACCATGGCGTAGTCATCCATGTTCACCACCGTAAAGTCGGCATTCCCCTCCCATTCACCCAAACGAAGGGGTACATTCCGAACTACTCCATGAATAGGCATCGATGAGGAGTTCACAGCCTTCATCGACCCTCCTTCCTTATGATATTTTAACCCCAACCTTGTGGCCTCCTCCTTGGTCACAAAGTTGTGGGTGGCACCACAATCAAACAACGACTTGGTGCGCTTCCCGTTTACGACCGCCTCTACAAATATTAAGTCACTTGAACGAGGGAGGACATCGAGCTTGGTAGGCTTACCTTCCACTTTCGGCTTCACCTTGGCGATCTTGTTTAGCAACCGAAGAGATCCCATCCGTGCTTCGTCTTCGGAGCTAGTCTTCTCATCGTACGCGGACGCCATTGCATTCAACTTCTGCTTTTGTGGGCAATCCCGTACAAAGTGCGGCCCTCCGCACAAAAAGTAATCCCGGTTCTTAAGCTTGCTGTCCGAGAAAGACGTCTCCTTAGCCTTGCCCTTGTCCTTATACTTTGAAAACCTTGAAGTAGATGCGCCGCTAGACGTAGGAGTAGTGGCTCCCCCACCTTTCTCCTTGTTACCGCCCTTCTTAACAAACCGATCGCGCTTTGGCTCCGTCTTTAGCTCATATAGAGATTCTGCCACATTGATGGCCTCGGCTAAAGTCTTGACATTTCGACGCTTTAACTCTTGCTCAGCCCATCTTTGTAGTCCATCCATGAAGTATAGGAATGATAAGTGTTCCGGCATGTCCTCGATCTCTAGTAAGAGTGAGGAGTATTGTTTCACGTACTCACGAATCGATCCCATATGCTTCAAGGCTCGTAATTTCTTCAAGGCTATCTCCTCGGCATTGTCGGGGTAGAATTGCTTCTTGAAATCCCCCTTGAAGTCATCCCAAGTATTGATGTGGCATAACCCCTTCTTCTCGTCGGCTTGTCGTCTCCTCCACCAAAGGATGGCATCCTCGGCTAAGTACATCGTGGCACTCTTGATCTTCATGTCATCCTCGGTGATCTTGAGGGCATCAAAGTATTGCTCGAGTCCCCACAAGAAGTTGTCGATCTCCTTCGAGTCTCTTTTGCCATTGTACTTCGTTGGTTCAGGAACTCGAATCTTTGGTGCCTCCCGAATGGTGGTCGTTCCTGCCACAGCAGCTCTATATAAGGCAAGGTCGGTCTTCGTCTCGGTAAGTTGAGCCGTTAAGGCTTGAACGTGGCCACGCAATTCAGCCGTTTGCTTGGCCACTTCCTCCTGGACTATGTGAGCCATCTGCTCACGGAACACATTTGCGAACTCCCCTCGCAAAGAACCAGCAAGCTCATTGATCAAGCCTTGGACCTCCCCCTTGAGGTCTTGATTATCCTGCTCCAAACCCTTAACCTTTTCTTGAAGGTCTTCCATACTCTCCACAATCCCGGATAAGGCATCTTGGTGTTCCCCCACAGCGAGTTCCACCCGTGCTATCCGAGCATTAGTAGTCTCCTTCTTTTGAGGGTTAGTTCCCGTAGTCTTACCCCCAACCATTACGTCCTCCACCACGCTAGCACTTGCGTCATGTCCCGACATATTCCCCAACTATGGTCTTCGCAGGCGAACCTGCTCTGATACCACTTGTCACGAGATGATAACTCACACCCAAAGATCACACTCGTGTGCTACCTAACTTGCGGTCCGTTGCAAGCTAAGTCAAGCAAGACCCTTTTATGCTAGGCTATGCCTAAGTCGATGGACAAAGAAGTGTTAGCTTGAGAACAAGAAGACTTGGACACTTAGAGTTTGGAAAGATTGCTTTTATTAAGAATGCTTGAGTATACAAGTGAGTTTGTGTGAATGTTTTGTGGTGATGCAAAATGAATGCCAAGGTCCCCTATATATAGGGCTCTTGGGAATGTTCTAGTCCCTACAAGACCTAGCCTATTCTAGAATTGTCTAGAAGTTACAAGGCTTCATAATATATACAAGTGACATGTCCTAGAATACTCTAGTATGTACAAGATATGCCTAGAGATATCTAGATAGTTCCGCTACGTTCTAGCTTATTCCGGAACGGTCCGGGATGTTCCAGAAGTCTCCGGTCCTTGCTAGAGTCTCCTTTGTGCCTCTGGAAGTTTCTAGAAGTTTCCGGGCTATTCTAGATTAGTCTTCACATTTCCGGAATTCTCTAGACAACCTTCTTATGCTTGAAAGTGTAGAAAATTCTAGGGAAAGAAGCCATCCGTTACATTGAGCTCTTTTCCGCCTCTTTCGTGAATTGATCTACCGAGAATGTGGGTACTCGGCGTATATGATTGACCGAGTCTTGGATGCGAAACGTGATCGCATGTCGAATCGGAAAATGTGATTCTGAGAATCTGGCCAGGTTTAGATTAGGAGCCTTATCGTTCCTACCAGGAGGAAATTAGTCTACATATACGAAATGTGATCGTGTATGCGTTCAGGGAAATGTGATCTCGTGGATGCCTTTTAATCATACTTGCCATGTACACGGTGCTAGTGCGTTTCATTTACCGTGAGAGATGTCGTCTTTGTGTCGTCGTCTTTGAATGCGTGATTTCATGATCATATTATTCATGGTCATTGCATGATTGGGCACCGTCAATGTATTGGTTCGTGAATGGATGATAATATGTTGGATTAATTGTGATCATCGCATGACTTGGCTTGGTTTGCTTGTCGAGTCTCAACCTTATCAAACTTATACCGCTAACGGTGAGATGCAAGCCCTAGTGAGCCTATTCGGTTGCCTAAGAGTGTCTTCCCCGAGTCTTTGAATAACATGATGGATTCGGATTTGATTTCCATATGACCTTATCATTTTATATCGTATTGCCTCTTTATCCTTATCGTATCTCACATGTATATCTATATATGCATGATTTTACTTTTGTATTTCCTTCTATGTACGTTTAATTTGATATGGCTGGGAGAACCCGGAGTTACTCCCCACTGACTGTGCCATTCATGTTTTTCATGGATGAGCAGGTTGCTTGCATGGATGGCTTTTTGCTTGACTATTTTGGGTTCGGGTGTGAGTTAGCGGGCGTTGTCCCTGGAAATTTCACCTCTAGACGATTTTAGCTAGTTTTGCTAAACACTTGTTCTTTGCTAACATTTTGAGAGACCCCGTCTCTTTGTTGTATTTCGTACTTAGTTTGTAATATTTTGACATTCCTCGTATTATCAATCGTGCATGTATAAAAGTTTTTAAAATACCGTATTTCCGCATATTATTTCACATGCTTGTATGTTTTATATTTCCGCATTCGCGAGGGTTGTCACAAGGGTCTGGATCTTAACAACAAGATCCATATCCAGATCCGCGTAAATTTTTTAGAATCCATATCCGACCCATATCCACTGGATGCATAAAAATGAGATCCATATCCGCTCCACCAGGGTCAGAATCCACGGATCTGGAAAAGGTTCTGGATCCATTACCATCTCTATCCTAGGCTTACATATTTTGGGTCCTTATTGCTACATATGAAGATATGTTGGGTCCAGGGGCGGACCCATGTATGTCTTTGGGATGGCAATTGCTACACCAAAGCCCAAAGAAATTAAGAGAAAACAAAAATTTGCTACACCATTAAATTCTCATTAACCTATTATTAATTATGCTATTATTGCTCCTAATACTCCTTATCTTCTTATTTCCTCTTGAGATTTGCACGTTTAACATATCTACCATTCCCAAATCACATTAATTAGTTTTTTTTATACATCAGTTTATTTTTAATAATTAATGTTGTTCTTTTTTCCATAAACTTTATTGTGTGTGCATAAAGTTTTTGATGCATCCTTACTTTATTGTGAGCAAAACCGTATGAAAGTATTAGTCAATAACATTTTCAATGTTTTACGATTTTCTAATTTTTTAAAAAAATATTTTCTTTTAAAAAATTGAAATCGCATCAAAACTCATGTATAGAACTTCATTTTTTGCTGATTTAATCGATTTTTTTTATACGCATCGTATCGTATAACAAATACTCTGTATTCATCTAATTAAAACCGTATAACGTATTGTATACAACCGTAATGTATATTTTTTTATCTCCCTTTTATAGGCGGTATCATAAATTTGGACCGATAAAAGATTTGTTTGTGTGTGTTTTTGCTACACCAAAATTTAAAACCTGGGTCCGCCCCTGGTTGGGTCCTTCAAATGTAGTTTACTCCAATTTGGAACCCATCATAAGAGCACGTAGCAGATTAATTATCAAGCTAGATGAGGATGCAGCCTTGAATATCCTTACTTATTAAAGGAACAACCACAAATCCTATGTGGCAAGCTCTCCTTAAAAGAAGGAATTTTAAGGGATCACTTTAGATGTAAGAATTAATTAATTATAACATGCAAAGATACAAATGATAAAACCCATAAAAGCAATTTACAAACTGCATAATTTACGTTTTTGATTTATCAGTTAAATGAAACTTAATTAGGGATTTCTAATAGCAAATTAAGCATACAAAAAAATAAAGCATTTTACGCATGGTTTGATTATTCTTATATAAATGTCTTCTACAAACTCAAAAAACTGTGCATAGATTACAAAAAGAAATCTATTCCGGGATGAAATATCAAAAAAGAAAATACTTGAAAAGCTATATATTTAAAAACCAGAAAGTCTCATGTACAACGGGTTGATCCGTTTTAAGTTTAAGACGGGTCAAACCCCTCTCACAAAGAGCATTCGGGTGCTAAGTGGGGGGCTCCATTTGCCTCACACTTGCTCTTTGTGAGGGGTGTTTGAACCGTTTTAAGCTTAAGACGGGTCAACCAGTCTTAAATGAGACATTGTGATTTAAAACTTGAAATACCAAAAATTAAAACGAAATGCCACAAGATAAAACGAAATAACACAAAAATGAATATAAACAATAACTCATTTATCATTGATGAGCGAAAGCATAAATAATAAAAAGGCGTACAAATAACATATAAATTAAAATAACAGCAACGACCAAATTGAAATATTAAAGTCGCAACATTTGAGTGACTCAGCAATAAATTACATGAAAGTTGAAGATAACTAACGGCGGACACTGTGGGAAATCTTTATTACCACAATACAATTATAATAGGATTATAACGAAAAGAAATAATTTGATTATCGAGTCATAAACGAAAACAAAGAAAAGGTTTAGAAATCAACCTTCGGTCCTAGCAATCGGCGTAAAGAACAGAGATATCAAGGTAGATATCCTCCTAATCGTTGCACCCAAAATGCTCCGAGAAATACCCTTGTGTTGCTAGAAGTTATCAAAAATTACTGTTAACTTTTGATTTGTGTTTATGTCAAAAGTTACTGTGAACTTTTGTCTGTTGTGATGAATATCAGATGGAGGCTGTGTGAGAATTAGGTTAGGTCAGAAAATTGAAAATATGAATTTTCTATTCACCTCCTCTTTTATTCTCACGGCAACTTTTGTTTTTATATGAGGAGATTTAATCTCCTCAAATAACTACCCATTGACCCGAAAACCCGAGTGTATCTGAATACCGTGTTTCGGTCATTTTAGCTTCCAATATAATGTAATATCTTATAATCGTCGTTTTACATGGACCGACATTATAATCCGTCATTAATTATAAATATCCGTATATTTATAATTTGCCAATTAATTATAACGGTTTATGTTTAATTAGCTTACATTATATACTATAATTAAATATAACTTTTTATATTCAATTTTACGAATTACAGTTAATTCGTCTCAGCTAACTTTCGTCTCATCATCACATTGACTAACCTTTTAGTCAATTACACTGACTAACCTTTTAGTCATATAATAGGGTATCAATATGATTATTTTCTCAAATAATCACATCTCTCAAACACATCCTATAGGTGTGACTTTTAGGGACCAGTTGATCACCGCCATCTGTATGACAATAACGTCAAACTTATCTAGCAAGCCAACCGTTATTGATAAACGTTAATCAACTGATTATTATACAAAGTATACCCTGTGAACCTACAGAGATTTATTTATGTTATTGCACTAACTGGAGGACACTAGCTCCAACAATCTCCCACTTGTCCGTACAAGTGTATGTGCGATAACCGATTCTCATATCCATAATAAATTTCTCCCACTCAATGTAAACCAATTTGCAAAGTCCGGATTCACAAAGGTCGTAGTTTACAAGTGATCAGTATCAAGAGTGGTTTCCCCGACTAGAGAGTAACTAACTGATAAACGAATCTATATTCGAGCATGGCCATGCATTTCAGTTACAGCTCCTCGAGTGGCCCTGAGAAATATCATATCCTGATAAAGGTTGGATATTTTCTTCAACTCGAATCTTGCAGACACAAGCGCAGTATGAAATGACCCAGTGAAAATCTACTTAGCCTCCTGTTACGGTCGACCATGAGAAAGAAACCAAAGTCACCCAAAAACTGCCTTTATCTCAAGAGACAGTCGATAGTCAAAAGAATCGACTCTAGGAACACTATGGATGTCCTATCCACGACCTGGCACCTAATGTTCCGAAACATTTAGGACTCCATAACGTCGTCACAAAATGTCCTGCGCAGTATCATTATAACTCGCATCTGTGATCGATCAGTCAACAGTTTGACTTATGGCTCGTTGAACCCACCATCAATCGACGTCACAAAATAATTGCCAGAGTTATCAGCTCGTGGAGGCATTACGAACCAACAAATATAATTGAAAAAAAATTTCATTCCACTTTTGGTGTTCATGTTTTCCTACAACCCCTGAAAACAAAATATAAAACAAAACGATGATTTTTATAGATAGTTTTTATGAAAAAGATACAGGTGTCTAATCCATACAAAACAACTAATACAACTCAGGAACACGTTTGATTCCCATGGAAATAACGTGCCCTTCATGTTTATCATATCTCATTGGTTTAGTGAGAGGATCTGCGACGTTATCATCCGTAGCAATCTTGTCTATCACTATCTCCCTTTGCTCCACATAATCTCGTATCATGTGAGCCTTCCGTTGTACATGCCTAGACTTGTTGCTGGACTTGGGCTCCTTAGCCTGGAAGATGGCACCACTATTATCACAATAGATGGTGATCGGGTCATCCGAAGTAGGAACTACAGTTAGTCCTTGTAAGAATTGACGCATCCATATAGCTTCCTTCGCAGCCTCTGAAGCAGCATAGTACTCGGATTCAGTCGTAGAATCTGCTATAACCGTTTGTTTGGAGCTTTTCCAGCTGACCGCAGCGCCATTAAGAGTAAAAACGAATCCAGACTGAGATTTCGAGTCATCTCGATCCGTTTGGAAGCTAGCATATGCGTAACCGATTGCGCATAGCTCAGGTACGCCTTCCATAAGTCCAATACCCATCCTTAGTCCTCTGGTAGGTACTTAAGGATATTCTTAACAGCCATCCAGTGTGTTTCACCTGGATTGCCTTGGTATCGACTTGTCATACTCAATGCATATGCCACGTCTGGACGTGTGCATATCATGGCAGACATGATCGATCCTATAGCTGATGCATAAGGAATCCGACTCATGCGCTCGACCTCTTCCGATGTCTTTGGTGCCTGAGCTTTACTCAAATGCATCCCAGAGACCATTGGAAGGTTCCCCTTCTTGGAGTTGGTCATGCTGAACCTCTCAAGAATCTTATCTATAAAAGACTCCTGACTGAGGGATAACATCCGTCGTGATCTATCTCTGTAGATACGGATCCCCAAAATTCTTTGTGCCTGGCCCAGATCTTTCATCTGGAAATGGTTCTTTAACCAAACTTTTACCGAAGTTAAGAGAGGTATGTCATTCCCAATCAATAGTATGTCATCGACATACAATATTAGGAAGACAATCTTGCTCCCACTCGACTTGATATATAAGCATGGTTCCTCGACCGATCGAGTAAATCCATTCTCTTTTATCACCTGGTCGAAACGATGATTCCAACTCCGAGAAGCCTGCTTAAGTCAATAGATGGAACGCTTAAGCTTGCATACCTTCTTAGGATTTTTAGGATCAATGAAACCTTCGGGTTGTACCATGTACAACTCCTCCTCCAAATAACCGTTTAAGAAGGCGGTTTTCACATCCATTTGCCAAATTTCATATAGTCATGACAAGGCGGGCAATGCTAAGATTACCGCAATAGGAACCGCAGCATAATACGGGTGACAAAGATTCATTCATAATGCAATCCGTGCACTTGAGTGAAACCCCTTTGCCACTAGTCTGTGCTTGTATGATCTGGTTGTCCTTATACAGAATGCTTTATCTTGTAAGCCATTTGCACTGAAGAGCGAACCTTATCAGTAAGTCTAACCAGATCCATACGTCATTCTCATACATGAGTCCATCGCGGATTGGCATGGCATCAACCATAGCTAGGTCGGGAACAGGTCAGGACACTTTATAGGTAGCGGTCGTTTCTATCAAGAGTAAAACGTCATCACTCTATTCTCCTCGACCATACCAATGTATCTGTCTGGAGGAAAATAGAGTGTCTACCCGACCTCTAGGTTCCAAGGAATATTCTACGCAGCTGATGATGAAGGAACAGTTTCCTCCATGGTTGCTCGGTTGTTGGTTCTTGAATCTCCGCAGTTCGAAGGTTCCATTACTTGACCTATCCCGAGAAACTCTTTCTCTAAGAACTTCGCACTAGCCGCAACAAAAACTCGTTGTTCGGTAGGCGAATAGAAGTAATGACCAAACATTCCTTTTGGATAAACAATAAAGTATGTCTTGACCGATCGCGGGCCGAGCTTATCCTCGTGTCTCCACTTGACATAAGCCTCGCAGCCCCAAACCCGAATAAAGGACAAGTTAGGGACCGTTCCCTTCCATATCTCATATGGAGTCTTGTCTACAGCTTTAGACGGACTTTGGTTAAGTATTAGAGCAGCTGACAAAAGAGCATAACCCCACAATGAATCAGGTACAACCGTGTGACTCATCATGGATCGAACCATATCAAGTAATGTTCGATTTCTCCGTTCGGACACACCATTCAATTGTGGTGTTCCCGGTGGAGTTAACTGCAGTACTACACCACAGTCTTTAAGGTGTCGATCAAACTCCTTCGAAAGATATTCGCCACCACGATCTGAACGTAGTGCTTTAATCTTTCTATCCAGCTGGTTTTCAACCTTATTTTGGAATTCCTTGAACTTGTCAAAGGACTCACTTTTATGCTTCATTAAGTAGACATAACCATATCTACTCAAATCGTCAGTGTGTGGAAAGTTTGAACAGGAAAGTGATAAAATACCTATAGCCATCTCTAGCGTTGATTGACATAGGTCCACACACATCAGTATGTATGAGTCCTAATAGGTCAGCAGCGCGCATTCCAACACCTTTGAAGGAAATTCGAGTCATTTTGCATATGAGACATGATTCACACGTGCCAAAAGATTCATAGTCAAATGGGGAGATAGTCCCATTTTCAATGAGCTTCTTCACGCGTTTTTCATTTATGTGTCCCATACGACAATGCCATAAATAGGTTTGATCTTTGTCACCAACCTTTGCTTTCTTACTACTCACATGCAATATATCTGTGGTTTGATCTAAAACATAAATCCCATTCATGGAAACTGCTTTACCATAAATCATTTCGTTTAAAGAGAAAATACAGCTATTATCCTTTATTACAAACGAAAAGCCGTCCTTATCAAGTACGGAAACTGAAATAATGTTTTTAGATAAACTAGGTACATAGTAACAGTTATTCAGAAATAACTCAAATCCACTCGGGAGTTGGATTACATATGTTCCCACTGAAACGGCGGCTACTCTTGCTCCATTCCCCACTCGCAGGTCCACATCACCCCTTGCGAGAGTTGTGATGTTTCTTAGGCCCTGCAAATGATTGCATAGATGAGAACCACAACCAGTATCTAGTACCTAAGTTCCGAAACTTGCATGGTTGATCTCAATCATATGAATAAAAGAAGAAGACATACCAACAGGAGAGACGCGGCCTGCTTTAATGTCCTCTCGGTACACGAGGCAGTTCCTCCTACAATGCCCAAGCTTGTGGCAATGGTGGCACTCCACGTTACCTTCATCGCTCTTTGTCTTGCCTTGTGAGCTACCGCTAGACTCACCAGGCCCACTCTTGCCTTGCCCTGGCTTTTTGAATTTCGGATTCCCTACAGCTAGGTTTGCCTTAGCCTTGCCCATATCTTTGCCCTTGTTGTCAATCATGAGAACGTCCTGTTTCAGAACTCCCACTCAATTTCAGATCACTCTCTGCTTGTACAAGGAGTTGAGTAGGAGACTGATGAAGACTCTTCAGCATATCATTCATCATAGTAATTTGCCCTGATGAAAAGGGCAAAAACAATCATGAAGTGAATGGAAGAAAGCCGGTTCATGACGATATTATCATCAATTTTTTGCAAACCAAGTGCCTCCAGTTTCTCGACATTCTCAATCATGTCAAGAATGTGTGGGCTAACTGCTTGGCCCCTCTGGAGTTTCGCTTCAAAGAAGCGACAGGTATGCGCATAGCTAACGATCCTCGGAGCTTTCGAGAACTCGTTAGAGAGCGTGGTGAAAATCTTGTTTGCACCTTGGGCAATGAATCGTCTTTGCAAATTGGATTCCATTGAAAAGATGAGTACGTTCTTTATCGCACCCGCCTCCATTACGAAATCAATATAAGCAAGTGATTCATTTGCTTCTGCATTGGGGCCTGGGTTTGGCGGTAGTGGCTTAGTCAAGTACTCGAGCTTACCGTCAGCAATGGCAGCATTCCGTAATGCCGCCTCCCAGTCCGCAAAGTTGGACCCGTTATTCTTCAGTCGCGTTGACTGATTCATAGTGTCCATGAACATCTTAAGCCAGGACGCACGTCCGAGCGTGGCACTTGGCATTGGGTCATCAGTATGGCCAGCCATTTGTTATTAGCAGTTTATATCTGAATATATTTGACTGTGGAAAAAGAAAATAAATATGATAAGTTTCATCGTTTTAAATTTGAGTCTAATGAAAAACTGTTTAATCGATGACTCGTGCATTTATACAATTGACCTCCCTCAAGAATTATATAAATGATCCCAAGACTCAATTTCTGTAAATTGATAAGCCAACCTCTTGGCTAATTCTACTTTTAGAATTCCTGGTCGATAAATTTTTGTAAATTCTATCTTTAGTCCATCATAATCACGAGATATTACTCGTACTATAATGTTGAGATAAAAATAGGTCAACACTCACTACTTACCCAACGTAGAAGGGGTCATATTATGACTTCCGACGAAGAAGGGGTTCATAGTAGTTTTCCCTATAAAGACTAGTCTCAATTTTATTTATAGGGGAAGGTCCCATCATCTTAACTTAAATTCATTTTAAGTGAACGAATGTCTAGCAACTCGAGAATGATTTAACTAAGGTGATGGCCCTAAAAGCGAGTGACATCCGTATGTCTATGATTAAAATATTCAACCTATATGAATCATTTTACATGCATTTTATCAGGTGGTTTGGTTTAGGCGGAATATGATGCAATTATCTATCATGAGAAGGAAAGAAAAACGAGAATGAAAAATGTAAAAGAAAAAACATGTCCTAGTGTGGCCTATCCTACCAAAAAGAATAAAATACAACTCGGAATCCAACAGATTGGACCCTCGAAGCTTGACTTTATGACCCTTCTTGGTCCATGCAGCGGGAGTGAGCTCCAATCTCCATCTTAAGTCTTCTTTGAAATTACAATAAATAAAATTACATATAACCTATTTATTACAAACTAATTTCAAAACCCAGAACTAAAAATAATGGAGATTCGAGATCTCAAAATACATCCAAGACTATGTTACCATCATTACGGTAACACAATCTACTAAGGCCACACTAAGTTACAACTGATTGTAAAAATACGTTAAAAATTCATTCAAACATTCCCAAAAACAATATAAAAGCATCAACTAAAATAAAACATACAAGACATAATACAGTTATTACGATGTTTTATTATCCAAACCACCCTTTAACATAGATTATAATTATGTGGTAATTCTATAATTACCCACATCAATTACAATCTCGATTCATTTTACTGATAAAATGAACTATCCTTTACATTTCAAACTGCTTTAAAATGTAAGATATTAAGCATATGTGAACCGATTCACATTAATTATACAAAATCCGAATGATGTACAATTAAAGGCCAAAAACTTGAACATGAAAAACAGAAATTTTTCAAAAAAAAAAAAAATTTCAGCAAAAATTTTCAAGCAATACGGTCCTTATCGACAAAATAGGGAAAAATAATATCCTTTCATATGATAAACTCATTCAACATCATTTTCATTTTCATTTTAATCTAATCTTTATTAAATTAAAACATTTACAAATCTATTCTATGTTATTTTAACAGATTAAAATGACAAAATAAATCTAAATGAAAACGAATACGAAAAGAAAAACGATTAATTCTTCCTAGTCGACAAACAGGGACCACGATCGAGTATAAAAACACTCGATCGACCAAAAACTTTTGAGCAAACTGCTCGATCGATCAACAAATCCCTCGATCGACCAAGCATTTCAGCAACACTGCTCGATCGAGCAACATTAAGTACTCGATCGACCAACACATTTAGAAAACAGCTCGATCGAGTGAATACAAAGACTCGATCGACCAAAATCTCACAAAAACAGCTCGATCGAGACACTTAAGTCCTCGATCGAGTCAAACACACAGCGGCATAAACAGTTTCGGTTTATGAAATCAAATTAAAACAATTTCGTGGCCTATGCTTTGATACCACTTGTGGGAAATCTTTATTACCACAATACAATTATAATAGGATTATAACGAAAAGAAATAATTTGATTATCGAGTCATAAACGAAAACAAAGAAAAGGTTTAGAAATCAACCTTCGGTCCTAGCAATCGGCGTAAAGAACAGAGATATCAAGGTAGATATCCTCCTAATCGTTGCACCCAAAATGCTCCGAGAAATACCCTTGTGTTGCTAGAAGTTATCAAAAATTACTGTTAACTTTTGATTTGTGTTTATGTCAAAAGTTACTGTGAACTTTTGTCTGTTGTGATGAATATCAGATGGAGGCTGTGTGAGAATTAGGTTAGGTCAGAAAGTTGAAAATCTGAATTTTCTCTTCACCTCTCTTTCATTCTCACGCAACTTTTGTTTTTATATGAGGAGATTTAGTCTCCTCAAATAACTACCCATTGACCCGAAAACCCGAGTGTATCTGAATACCGTGTTTCGGTCATTTTAGCTTCCAATATAATGTAATATCTTATAATCGTCGTTTTACATGGACCGACATTATAATCCGTCATTAATTATAAATATCCGTATATTTATAATTTGCCAATTAATTATAACGGTTTATGTTTAATTAGCTTACATTATATACTATAATTAAATATAACTTTTTATATTCAATTTTACGAATTACAGTTAATTCGTCTCAGCTAACTTTCGTCTCATCATCACATTGACTAACCTTTTAGTCAAATACACTGACTAACCTTTTAGTCATATAATAGGGTATCAATATGATTATTTTCTCAAATAATCACATCTCTCAAACACATCCTATAGGTGTGACTTTTAGGGACCAGTTGATCACCGCCATCTGTATGACAATAACGTCAAACTTATCTAGCAAGCCAACCGTTATTGATAAACGTTAATCAACTGATTATTATACAAAGTATACCCTGTGAACCTACAGAGATTTATTTATGTTATTGCACTAACTGGAGGACACTAGCTCCAACAGACACAAGGATAATGATAAAACGGAAAGGATTGGTGATAAATAACTTTTTTGAGTTTTTACGATTCAATTGACAGTAAACACCCCTACAATTTACAACGATTTACGACCGTCAATTTATCAATATCACAAAAAATTCGATAGTAAATAACAACGTTTAACACCACCAAAACTTTAACTAGAAAGAAAATTATTTGCAATAACTTACAGTAGTTCACATCTTACAATAATCAAATCAATTCCTTATAAATAAAACAACGAAATAGCAACAACTTAAACAAAATTATGATGCAGTAATAATCGAAGGCAAAATATACAAAAATATCAACATTTTCAACTAACGCGCGCATGGAAACAAAAATATAGCAACAACTTAAAAACGAAATGAGAAGCCCACTAAACGTATTAGTCACAAATTTGGAATACTGCAATAATATCTTACCTTCGCATGGGCATATATACTATGGCACATTCTCATTTAAGACGGTATATCAGTCTTTAACTTAAGAGACTGATAAATTTTTTTATTCTATTTTCGTACATTAATATGCTAATTTTGCTAGAATATAATTTTTGAGAAAATATATACGGTTAAAATCATAAAAATGTTATTAAAACCGTATGTACAATGTTTTAATTGCTAATGGAATCTATAATTCAAATTTAAAATCTAAAATTCGACT
This sequence comes from Heliosperma pusillum, assembly GCA_022085475.1. Taxonomy (NCBI): domain Eukaryota; kingdom Viridiplantae; phylum Streptophyta; class Magnoliopsida; order Caryophyllales; family Caryophyllaceae; genus Heliosperma; species Heliosperma pusillum. The sequence continues at coordinate 26,526 of JAIUZE010046084.1, read as the reverse complement.
TCATATAAATGATTTTTTTTATATTTATTTCTTAGTACTAACAACGTTTAAAATAGCATACCCGTGCAATTTGCACGGGTTAAATACTAGTTATTATAATAACAATCACATACTTGACCGATTCCCATAAATCAGAACATACTTGTGTGGTCTCCACGTACCACCACAAATTACTCAGTTATTATAGTAACTACCTAATTTATTTTCATAATTAAATTACAAAAAACAGAACAGCTAGCTTAGTGTGAATGTACTATGGCAATTTAGTAATGAGTTGTTAGTTATTTCCAAATATCTACCAAATCGTGTATTCGTGTTTACGTGTAATGTTTAAGTCAACTGTTAAAGTTAAAAAATGGTATGTTCAGATTAGACCTGGCAAAATACTTCCGCCTTATCTCTACCCAGCGACTCTCATGTACCCGTCTTAAGCAAGACTATAATATTTAACCCGTCTTAAAGCTTTAAATGGATAGTACTCGTCTTAAGCAAGACTTACTGAGAGAAGAATATAGAGACTAGGAGGTATAAAGGTTATGTATTATATGAGTGAATGAATATTACAGGAGAGTTGATACATGTTATATAGGAAGAGAGAATATTAAAAAAGGCTAGTAATATATGTGAGATAGAATCCTACTCTAATTAAAATATGAACATATCTTCTATATGCATGATTGAATGACTAATTGATTGTGTGAGATATGACAGGAATATTGCTAATACGCCCCCCCGCAAGATGGACGTCGGGGAACGAAGTCGGATATTGTCTCGTAGGTCCTGGAAACGAAGTTTGTGTAGTGGTTTGGTGAGTGCATCGGTGAGTTGATCTTTGCTGGCAACATGTTGTATACGGATGTGACCAAGTTGAAGTTGCTCACGAACAAAGAGGAAGGTAACGCCATGTGCTTCATACGGGACTAGAAGACCGGGTTTTTTGCATAGAGAGTTGCAGACATGTTGTCACATTAGAGCGCACGAGGTTTTGTTATGGAAATGTTGAGCTCGATTAGTAGATTCCGAAGCCAAAGGGTTTCTGTGGTGACTGCAGCAAGGGCCCTGAATTCGGCTTCTGTCGTGGATAGTGCTAGTCCACGTTGCTTCTTGGACGACCATGAGATTGGGTTGTGGCCGAGATAAATGATGTAATCAGTGGTTGATATTAGGGGTGAGCAAAACCGGGTACCCGTTCAATACGGTTTTAAAAACCGTGTCGGGTACCCAGTTTTTCTAAGGCCAATAACTAATACCCGGATACGACCCAGTTTAACCGGGTACCCAGTTTCCGTATACCCGGTTAAATCAGGTACCCGAAAACCGTATACCCGGATACGGTTTAATTAATAATGGTCAAAACTCAAAATTTGATTTCACAAAATTAGTAACCCCCCATTACTAGGATGCCCATATAATCTATTAGGCATATTATTAAGAAACATAACTACTTGCAAAGTTAGTTTTAAGATGCTAAAATGCAAACTTTCATCGCTTCACATAAAACTTTGACACCCACAAAGTAGTTACATACATTGCAAGTTTCACATCCAAAGATTGACCCACAAAGTTTCACACAAATTAGTACATATCAAACCCAAAGTTCCACATACAACTTATTAATGTAATTTTTAATTAAACCGTGTCAAAAACCATATACCCGGTTTTGATTTTCCCCGACCCGGACCCGATATTGTTTTTAAAAAACCGTATCGTATACCCGGAAATTCATATTGTGTACCCGGAAATCCGTGTAATTAAAACTGTATACCGTATCGTATACGTATATTAAAACCGTATCGTATATTTTTGCTCAACCCTAGTTGATATGTAGTTGTCTTTGTCGCCGGCAAAATCAGCATCGCAGAATGCATGAAGACAGAGTGGGGAGTTGCTGTGTAGTAGTTGGATGTCGTACGTTTGAGTACCTTGAAGCTAGCGGAGTAGTCTTTTCTGGGCTGACCAGTGGTTCGAGGTGGGCTGGTGAAGAAATTGAGCTAAGCGATTTACAGTGAAGGCTATGTCAGGACGTGTTAATGAGAGGTATTGGAGGCTTCCAACTATAGCACGATAATCGTTGTGGTCTTGGATTGGTTTGGTGTCTTCTCGAACAAGATGTGATTCAGTGGCCATGGGTATCGAAGTCGGTTTAGCTTCGACCATTTTGTATTTTACTAGTAGGTCATGTATATATTTAGATTGGTTGAGATGAAGACCAACTGAGTTGGGTGTGACTTCTATGCTTAAAAAATACGTTAGTGGTCCAAGGTCTTTTAAAGAAAATCTGTTAAATAGTTTTGATATAAATTGTTGTAAATGGTGAGGGTTGGGACCGGTAATAATGATATCGTCAACATAGACAAGCATATAAATACATATATTTTTGTTTGTTAAAATAAAAAAGGATGAGTCAGAAATGGATTGTTTGAAACCATAGGTGACAAGATGAGTTTTTAGTTCAGTGTACCAAGCTCGAGGAGCTTGTTTTAGGCCGTAAATAGCTTTTTGTAATTTACACACGTGGTTTGGTTTGGACTCATCGACAAATCCTTGAGGTTGTGCCATATAGACATTATCGTTTAAAGTGTCCTTGTAGGAATACGTTGTTGACGTCGAGTTGACGCAATGACGAAGAATTCGTGACAGCTAGTGAAAGAATAAGACGGACATTAGTTGACTTAACGACCGGACTGAATGTTTCGGTGTAATCAATACCCGGACGTTGGTGAAAGCCTTTGGCTTAGAGACGTGCTTTGTGTTGTGTAACGCCCCCAAAAACAGGCAGGTAGCTCAAAATAGCTCTTTATATTAATAATATACAGCAGCGGAATTACAGGGCGTCACCGCCGTATTCTCCCTCCGGAAAATACAAGGCTTATACAATAAAATAAATACACTTATAAAACTAAAACTACAAACTCTATTTAGTTAATTAAACATCTTATAAGTCTCGTCTTCTATATGGAGTTTCTCACTCTTGACCCCCTGATACTTGTACCTGAAAAATATATAAAAATAACGGGATCAGCCAACCACAGGCTGAGTATGACTCCGACAGCCTTCACCGGCCTTATGTCATTTTCATTATTCATTTTTCCTTATTTCTCATTAATATCACGTCAGCGAGTACAATAAATTACCCGAGTATAATAACTTACCAGCATACAATATTTCATGCCAACCAGTCAGGTCTCCAATCATTATATCATTTCTTATTTTCATAAGAACACATATTCATATCACAATAGTGTCGGTCTACCATTACCGAACAAGAGAGACATTACGGAGATACACACTCCCTCAGGTCTAAGACCCACCTCCATGTACACAGGATAAGAACCTCAGGTCTAAGACCCACCTCGGCTATTGCCGGATAACAGAACCGTAGTTCACATGGAGCCGCGCCCCCTTCCGTGTACACAGGTTACAAAATAATGTCATCTCTATCCAATAATCGTATCCCGAATGCTACAATTGGCCAATCGTACATTATAACAACAGTACCATCATCACAATCGTATATTCATAAGACTGCAATTAAAATAACATGTGATCAATTTTGCAATAATATATCATTCTTACGGCGATAATACTATCCAATACTTACTACGAGTACATTATTAACTTATGATAAAGAGTTCCTTATTTCTACAACAAGGATTTTAAAACCATACCTTGGTTATCTTTATCCGAGCATATGAACTTAAAGTGCTTATGGTATTAGTTTCCTCTGTTGCTAGTATTACGGTTTAAGACTCTTTCAACTAGCCATCCTAATTTACTAAATATATGGATTTGACTATTTTCATAATTTAGAAGTTTATCTCTTTTCTCTATTCCATCTTAGTAGTTAAGGAGGAAATGCATTATACTCTATTGCCCAAATTTATCTTAAGGTGTTCCACTCAATACGTTTGATCATCAACGTTTTTAACACTTTACTTTCCTTATTTTGTTTTGTTGTACCACAACTATTATAATTCCATGTTACATTAAACTAGTACAGTATTATATTTATCTACTGGTACCCTTATTCTATATTTATCAAGTGGTATCATTCTTTGATAGTCTTGTTATTATGATTTCTCATCCCATAAATAACTATAAATTATTTTTACTTAAACTAGTATTATATGAATAAATTATAGAGATCAGTCCCAAAATTGTACAAGTTCATTAGTATTTAGTTTTATAATAAATGATTTTGAAATCACACGGAGCAGTATAATGACAATAATATAAAATTTACCGTTCTAATGCTATGAACAATTTGTTATAACCCTATCTTATTTCGACTATAATTAAGACAGTAGCTAAATGACTTTAACAACGAAGGGACCTGAAATCATACTAGCAATATAATGGTTCAATTACAACTTACGGGTAAAATAATATAAACAATTACTTATAATATCCTCCTATTTCATTTAGGTAAAAGACGGAAAATAAATAGTTATAACGACGAATGGTCCCGAAATCATACCTCATACGAGTATAAAATAGATCTAAGTGAATATTACATGATCTTATCTAGTCTCGCTCTCCCTGTTCTCATTTTCATTTTTTTTTATAGTTGGCTGAACTCTATCTTTATTAGCCTTCTTAAGTTGGTTTTCTAAGTATGAACTTAGTTGGTAATAAATATGCTACACCTTATTTATACTAATAAAATTATATACGTGGAAGGCTTAAGTAGTTTCTTTAGGATGACTATCTAGGCTACATGAGATAAGTATCTATTAGTCAAATTTTATTTGATAACTAAATTTATTCTACCACTAGATTAATAAACATAAACATAATCTATTTACTAGGTTTCTAATTAATATATTATCAAACTATGTGTAAAAATTACCCTCATTAAAAGAAACTTGGTCGGGATAGATTCTAACTTGGGTTACTATATATTATTATATATATCTTCAAGTTTATTTTATTCGGGGTATTACATTCTACCCTCCTTAAAATAAGTTTCGTCCCGAAACTTGAAATAGAAAATGAAAATATTAAAACTTCGATTTTTCAGTACTCAAGAAAGTTACAAAAGTTAAATTTAAGAAAAGTCTTTTAATTACATTTAGGGAATAAGTAAAAAGTGTATACCTTATATAATTGAAGGCAGGAATTGCTGTCGCGAGCAAGAATTCGAGCAATTCAATTCAAGGACGAATTCAAATCAAGCATTAGTATGTAGGCCTTTAACTTGTTATTAGACGTCTCCAATAACAAGTCCTAAGATCCCACGACCGACCAGGCGACCAACGCCAAACTATAATTGAAAAGTTCATTTTTCAAATTCCTTGTAAAGTTCAATTTTTTTTCAAAGTACAACATAAAACTTCAAAATTTCCAAACACCACACTTGAACTAAATAGAAACCTTCGTGATACGAGAAACAGTTTGAATAACAAATATCAAAATGCTGAGATAGTATTATCAACTAAATAGAGGAAACGACAAAGAATCAAAATTCTAAAGTTAAAATATCCTGAATAGGATGATGTAAGATAGTACGGATAATTGGATTAATTTAAAAAGAGGACTGTAACTCTAACCCCTCACGGTTGCCTTCTATCACCTAACCCTCTCATCCCGTGATCAAGTGGCACAAAAACTCTTTTATATTTACAAAGCCATCTCAAAATTTATATATTTTTCCTCTCTGTGTAGCAATAATAGCTATAACCTGAAATATTACTATATAGAATATAAGCTCGTAAACTAATTTATGTAATTATAATTTTTTTTCTAAACATCGTTACGGATATAAGTTCAAAGTCTTTTTTTTCCGTTTATTTATTTATTTATTTATGGAAAACACAATGTTCTAGTTTGAGGTCACATTTCATATAATTCTTTAATAAATGTCTACGAAAACAAAATTTAGTCTTGTCAATCCGATTAAAAAAACACTAACTTTAATCAACACAGTACTTTAATTTTATACCTAATTAATAAGTACACATACTCAATGCAATAATATTTATCTCATGTTGAAATTTGCATTAGTTAATAATTATATTCTGAATTTTATTTTATTTTTACATTATTCACATTCTAATAATTTTTTTTTTCCCGATTAACAAGTGTTGATATCTTATTCTTACAGTAAATTAATCACAAATTCCATTTTTAAAATATTATGCACAATGTAATAGTTTATATTTTCCATTTAAATTAAATCACTAATATAGTTTTTTTCCAATAATGAAACTTCTTAATTTACAAGTTTCCCAAAATAGTTCTAATTCTAGTTATTTTTTTTGATTCCTACAACTATACAATTCATACCCTTTTGTCCTTCCTGTAGTATCCGGTGTAACATTACTCATCACAACTTAGTTATCTAATCACAATACTAAGCTATACATACCAACATTTATATAACTAATGATTAAACATTCCATTCATCGTCTCACTGTCATGAATATCAAATTCACTTCTTCTATTAAATACATATGATGATCATAAAATTTATTCTAACTTATATTTAAAATTACTTCTTCTTCCCAATTTTAAATGTATGTTTATTTTAATGATTTCCTAGATTTGAATTTGAGAAATTATTATTAACATAAGTTAATGTTTAGGTTTAATTACATGAACTTGTCACTTGTCCGTACAATTTTTTTTTATTAACCAGTTTTAAATAATTACACTAGCCAAAGTTACTTATACTTTCCATCCATCCAACCCTAACCGTTTCACATCAATTAAATATACTACCCCAGACAACCAATGTCTACACCCGTTCAGATGAGTCCTTATCCTCTCGGGGTCTCTTCTTGATGAGTTATTCACCACCCAACACTGTGAACACAACACACTCTTTACCTTGTCAGTCTCCTTCCATTTCCGACCAGCTAGTGAATCTGTCACGATAACCCCCTTTTCCCACTCTTCACTCTCAAGGTCTCACTCCTCCATACCACCTCTTTGAAATATATACTTGCCCAAACATTATCTTACTAATACAAATATATGATTCTATGTGATTATATTATAGATGTATTATTATTATTTTCTTTAATTAATTATTTTTTTTACCGCCAACTTACTGATTTTATTTGGTCCTAATGTACTTAAGTCTAAAACCATCCCAATGTCAGCTTAACCATATATATATATATTAACTGGTCTATACAAAATTATCATATGAAAAAAAACATAACTCTTGTTATATCTAAACTCAAATAAATATCAACTCGCTTCCGCTTAATAAATAATTCATGTCAATTTATTTGTACGTATTACATTCCACAAGTGTTATGTAATTTCATCCCAAAACGACTAAGATCCTTAGTAAATCAAATGTACATTCACTCCGAGTATAGTTATAAGAATTTCAAGGCATTTATATAACCTTACATTACTAACATATTACTTTGTTTTGCTACTACATAAGGAATAGTTTATCGGTATATGAATGAATTAGTTTTTTTTTTCTCAGTTACATTTGGTCATTTCCCGCATGGTGCCGCATAATTTAATTGTTAGTTTATTTCCATATTCCCATCAGCTCGGTCTTCTTTAAATATTATATATTTACACGTAACATAGCTTACTTTACTTATAAACATTTCCATACACACGTATCAAAATTCAAAAGATGGTACACATAAAATACTTTAGTGTAAGGATAAGGCGTATATAATATAACCTCTAGTATAGAACTAAGGCTTTATCATATCTAATCTACCCGTAAACATAAATCTACCCAACTCTCACTAGATTCATATTTTTATTTTATTTATTTTAGCCCTAAAATCTTTTCCCCGCTAGACGTATGGCCGAAGGCTCAACACGCTGTTGCGGAGTCGCTCTGATACCAATCTGTAACGCCCCCAAAAACAGGCAGGTAGCTCAAAATAGCTCTTTATATTAATAATATACAGCAGCGGAATTACAGGGCGTCACCGCCGTATTTTCCCTCCGGAAAATACAAGGCTTATACAATAAAATAAATACACTTATAAAACTAAAACTACAAACTCTATTTAGTTAATTAAACATCTTATAAGTCTCGTCTTCTATATGGAGTTTCTCACTCTTGACCCCCCTGATACTTGTACCTGAAAAATATATAAAAATAACGGGATCAGCCAACCACAGGCTGAGTATGACTCCGACAGCCTTCACCGGCCTTATGTCATTTTCATTATTCATTTTTCCTTATTTCTCATTAATATCACGTCAGCGAGTACAATAAATTACCCGAGTATAATAACTTACCAGCATACAATATTTCATGCCACCCAGTCAGGTCTCCAATCATTATATCATTTCTTATTTTCATAAGAACACATATTCATATCACAATAGTGTCGGTCTACCATTACCGAACAAGAGAGACATTACGGAGATACACACTCCCTCAGGTCTAAGACCCACCTCCATGTACACAGGATAAGAACCTCAGGTCTAAGACCCACCTCGGCTATTGCCGGATAACAGAACCGTAGTTCACATGGAGCCGCGCCCCCTTCCGTGTACACAGGTTACAAAATAATGTCATCTCTATCCAATAATCGTATCCCGAATGCTACAATTGGCCAATTATACATTATAACAAAAGTATCATCGTGACAACCATTATCACAATCATATGTTTATAAGACAACGATTACTATAACATGTGATTAGTAAGACAATAATATAACATTCTAACGGCGATAATACTATCTAATACTTACTACGAGTACATTATTAACTTATGATAAAGAGTTCCTTATTTCTACAACAAGGATTTTAAAAGCATACCTTGGTTAACTTTATCCGAGCATATGAACTTAAAGTGCTTATGGTATTAGTTTCCTCTGTTGCTAGTATTACGGTTTAAGACTCCTTCAACTAGCCATCCTAATTTACTAAATATATGGATTTGACTATTTTCATAATTTAGAAGTTTATCTCTTTTCTCTATTCCATCTTAGTAGTTAAGGAGGGAATGCATTATACTCTACTGCCCAAATTTATCATAAGGTGTTCCACTCAATACGTTTGATCTGCAACGTTTTTAACACTTTACTTTCCTTACTTTGTTGTGCCACAACTATTATAATTCCATGTTACATTAAACTAGTACAATACTATATTTATTTACTGGTACCCTTATTCTATATTTATCAAGTGGTACAATTCTTTGATAGTCTTGTTATTATGATTTCTCATCCGATAAATAACTATAAATTATTTTTACTTAAACTAGTATTATATATATGAATAAATTATAGAGAGCAGTCCTAAAATTGTACAAGTTCATTAGTATTTAGTTTTATAATAAATGATTTTGAAATCACTCAGGCAGTATAAAGACAATAATATAAAATTTACCGTTCTAATGCTATGAACAATTTGTTATAACCATATCTTATTTCGACTATAAATAAGACAGTAGCTAAATAACTTTAACAACGAAGGGTCCCGAAATCATACTAGCATTATATATCTATGGTTCTAATATAAAAATTACGGATATTTGTACTATCCTCCTATTTTGTTTATGTATAAGACGGTAAGTAAATACTTATAACGACGAAGGGTCCCGAAATCATACCTTACTATTTAGGTTGATGTTGGGTAAGTATTGTTGTCATAACTACTGTGTTTCACTTGATACTACACGATCTATCTTTACCCTCGCCCAAATCCCCGGTCCTCTTCCTATCTTTTCATTTGATTTTGACTCGTCTGATTTTATTTGTGTACTCCGTATGACTTATCCCAGTCTTCAAATCTGTTTTTGCATTTATATGTGTAGATAATCTATGGAAACCAAACACTAGGTGAGTCATTAGGAACTCCTACGTGGAGTTCATGTATTTTCCTTGTTTTTTTTTTTTTCTTTTTTTTTTTTGATAGTTATCCAGTAAAATTTACGTCATAAGAAAATTTAACGGGTTACTTTTTATACTAGTCTTGACATATATACTTTATACGAGTTTAGTCTACAAAATCTCGGATAGTCCTATTAATATAAGTATATATCTTAAAATTTAATTTATTCGGGATATTACATTCTACCCTCCTTAAAATAAGTTTCGTCCCGAAACTTGCAAATAGAAAATGGAAAGTTAAAACATCGTTCTCACAACTCAAGTAAGCTATAAGAATCCAATTTAACAAAAGTCTTTTGAGCACAGATATAAAATGAGTAAAAGTTTTATATAATGGAACACAAGAATTCCTGTCGCGAACAGGAATTCGAGCAATCCAAATCAAAAACGAATTTAAATCATACATTAGTATGTAGGCACTTAACTTGTTATTAAACGTCTCCAATAACAAGTCGTAAGATCCCACGACCGACCAACGCCAAACTAAAATTGAAAAGTTCATTTTTCAAATTCCTTGTAAAGTTCAATTTTTTTTTCAAAGTACAACATAAAATTTCAAAATTTCCCAACACTACGCTTGAACTAAATAGAAACCTTCGTGATACGAGAAACAGTTTGAATAACAAATTTCAAAATGCTGAGATAGTATTATCAACTAAACAGAGGAAACGACAAAGAATCAAAATTCTAAAGTTAAAATATTCTGAATAGGATGATGTAAGCCAGTACAGATAATTGGATTAATTTAAAAAGAAGACTGTAAGCTCACACGGCTGCATCCTATCACCAAAAGCATCCATCCTGTGATTAAGTGGCACAAAAACTCCTTTATTTTCACAAAGCCATCTCAATTTTTATTTATTTTTCCTTTCTGTGTAGCAATAATAGTTATTATAACTTGAAATACTACAATATAGAATATAAGCTCGTAAACTAATTCCTATAATTATTATTTCTTCTAAGCATCACCAAAGACATATGTTCAAAGGTTTTTTTTTCATATAATTCTTTAATAAATGTCTACGAAAACAAAATTCAGTCTAAGTCAATCTATTAAAAAAAACACTTATTGTAATCAACATAGTACTTTAATTTTATACCTAATTAATAAGTACACATCTTCAATGCAATAGTATTTATCTCATATATATTCTTTCACTTTGGTAACACATATAAATAATATTAAGTCCAGCCCATTTACATACGGCTTTTTCGGTCATACCAAGGTTTAATTTGGCATATTCAATATACTTAATAACAATGAAGATTCTTAGTATAAAATCTTTGTCGAATCTTTACCATTTCACAGGATGTCGAATTTGACATCTCTTAAATTGCCTTTAAATAATATTTCAATATAACGATTAATTTGGAAAGTGTTTTTAACGTAGCTACCTAAAAGGTCTAACTTTTCGTCTATGAGAATTCTTCTTTCAACAATTTCTCGCATTATATATTTGCATAAGCTAAAATTTATATTCCGACTATTTTTTTCCATTAATCACATTCCAATTATTTAAATATTATGTACAATGTATTGGTTTATTTTCCATTCAATTAAATTAAATCACTAATATTTTTTTTCCCAATAATGCAACTTCGTACAATTACAAGCTTCCTAGTATAATTTCTAATTCTAGTTATCTTTCTATTCCCAGAACTATACAATTCATACCCTTTGTCCATACTGTAGTATCCGCTATAACATTAGTCATTACAACTCAGTTATCTGATCATAATACCAATGATATACATACATACTAGCATTTATAACTAACATGATTAAACATTTCATTCATCATCTCGCCGTCATGAATATATATCAAATTCACTTTTTCTATTAAATACATATGATGATCATTAAATTTATTCTAACCTATATTTAAAATTACTTGTTCTCCCCAATTATAAATGTGTGTTTATTTTAATGATTTCCTAGAATTTAATATGAGAAATTATTATTAACATAAGTTAATGTTTAGGTTTAATTACATGAACTTGTCACTTGTCCGTACAAATTTTTCTTATTAACCAATTTTAAATAATTACACTCGCCAAAGTTACTTATACTTTCGATCCATCCAACCCTAACAGTTTTACATACAATAAAATATACTACACCAAACAACCAATGACTACACCCGTTCAGATGTGTCCTTATCCTCTCGGGGTCTCTTCTTGATAAGTTATTCACCATCCAATGGTGCGAACACAACACACTCTTTACCTTGTCAATCTCCTTTCATTTCCGACCTGGTGGTGAATCTGTCACGATGATCCCCTTTTCCCACTCGCCACTCTCAAGATCCCACTCCTCCATACTTGTCACCTCTTTGAAATATATACTTGCCCAATCATTATCTTACTAATACAAATATATGATTCTATGTGAATATTATAGATGAATCATTATTATTTTCTTTAATTTAATTTTTTTTTACGCCAACTTACTGATTTTATTTGGTCCCAAATCCCAATGTACGTAAATCTAAAATCATCCCATTGTCAGCTTAACCATATATTAACTAGTCTACAGAAAGTTATCATATATGAACAAAAAAACATAGCTCTTGTTATATCTAAACTCAAATCTACCTGCTTTCGCTTAATAAATAATTCATGTCCACTTATTTATACGTATTACATTCCACAAGTGTTATGTAATCTCATCCCAAAACGACTAAGATCCTTAGTATATCAAATGTATTCATTCACTCCGAGTATAGTTATATGAATTTCAAGACATTTATACAACTCCACGCCACTAACATATTACTTTGTTTTGCTACTACATAAGGAATAATTTATCGGTCTATGAATGAATTAGCTTTTTTTTTTCTCAGTTATATTTGTCACTTTCCCGTATGGTGCCGTTAATTTCATCGTTAGCTTATTTTCATATTCACATCAGCTTGGTCTTCCTTAAAGATTCGATATTTACACTAACATAGCTTACTTTACTTACCAACATTTCCATATGCGCTTATCAAAATTCAAAAGATCATACACATAATATGCTTCAGTGTAAGGACAAGGCATATATAATATAACTTCTAGTATAAAACTAAGGCCCCATCGTATCTAATCTACCCGTGATTATAAATCTACCCAACTCTCGATAGATTCATATTTTTATTTTATTTATTTTAGCCCTAAAATCTTTTCCCCGCTAGACGTGTGACCGAAGGCTCAACACGCGGTTGCGAGATTGCTCTGATACCAATCTGTAACGCCCCGAAAAACAGGCAGGTAGCTCAAAATAGCTCTTTATATCAATAATAGACAGCAGCGGAATTACAGGGCGTCACCGCCGTATTTTCCCTCCGGAAAATACAAGGCTTATACATCATAATAAATACACTTATAAAACTAAAACTAAAAACTCTATTTATTCAATTGAACATCTTATAAGTCTCGTCTTCTATATGGAGTTTCTCACTCTTGAGTCTTGACCCTCCATGATACTGGTACCTGAAAAATATATAAAAATAACGGGATCAGCCAACCACAGGCTGAGTATGACCCAGGTTGCCTCCACCGGCCTTATGTCATTTTCATTATTCATTTTTCCTTATTCCTCATTAATATCACGTCAGCGAGTACAATAAATTACCCGAGTATAATAGCTTACCATCGTACAGTTTTTCCTGCCAACGAGTCAGGTTTCCAATTATTATATCACTTATTATTTTCATAACACATATTCATATCACATTAGTGTCGGTCTACCATTACCGAACAAGAGAGACATTACGGAGATACACACTCCCTCAGGTCTAAGACCCACCTCCATGTACACAGGATAAGAACCTCAGGTCTAAGACCCACCTCGGCTATTGCCGGATAACAGAACCGTAGTTCACATGAAGCCGCGCCCCCTTCTGTGTACACAGGTTACAAAATAATGTCATCTCTATCCAATAATCGTATCCCGAATGCTACAATTGGCCAATTATACATTATAACAAAAGTATCATCGTGACAACCATTATCACAATCATATGTTTATAAGACAACGATTACTATAACATGTGATTAGTAAGACAATAATATAACATTCTAACGGCGATAATACTATCTAATACTTACTACGAGTACATTATTAACTTATGATAAAGAGTTCCTTATTTCTACAACAAGGATTTTAAAAGCATACCTTGGTTAACTTTATCCGAGCATATGAACTTAAAGTGCTTATGGTATTAGTTTCCTCTGTTGCTAGTATTACGGTTTAAGACTCCTTCAACTAGCCATCCTAATTTACTAAATATATGGATTTGACTATTTTCATAATTTAGAAGTTTATCTCTTTTCTCTATTCCATCTTAGTAGTTAAGGAGGGAATGCATTATACTCTACTGCCCAAATTTATCATAAGGTGTTCCACTCAATACGTTTGATCTGCAACGTTTTTAACACTTTACTTTCCTTACTTTGTTGTGCCACAACTATTATAATTCCATGTTACATTAAACTAGTACAATACTATATTTATTTACTGGTACCCTTATTCTATATTTATCAAGTGGTACCATTCTTTGATAGTCTTGTTATTATGATTTCTCATCCGATAAATAACTATAAATTATTTTTACTTAAACTAGTATTATATATATGAATAAATTATAGAGAGCAGTCCTATAATTGTACAAGTTCATTAGTATTTAGTTTTTGTAAGAATTATTATATTAATATTATTTAATTCTCTATTGTGTGGACCTAATTACTGATATTAGTTGCCTTAATTAAATAATGGTTAAATATATTGTTTCGGGTTTTTATTAGGAGTCCTAGTTTAAGTAGATTATTGTTAATAGTTACAGGCTATTAACATAACTGACTACTTATTCCATAAAGCCCCTCCTGCCACCTCTCTATATAAGTACACCTGTTTGTGCTATAACCTAATTCATTCATATCAGCAACACACAGAAAGAAAGTGAATTAGAGAATAAGGAAGGTAGGAGAAGGCAAAGCAATAAGGGTTTATTCTTTATCTTTCTCAAGTAACTTTATTATCAGATCTGATGGCTGCACCACGTAAGTACCTTTCAGTAATTATTGATTTAATCAAGATCCTATAATTTATGTTTACATGTGGTATCAGAGAATGGTTGTGATTATAGTTGTAATTCTGATTAATGTTCTAATTATGTTTTTATGAATGAATTTAATGTTTTAATCATGATGTTGTAACATTCATTCATATATGATTGTATACCCTTATGATAGATATTGTATCCTTATACCATAATCGTTTCCGCTGCCATAATCGTTTTATTTCGTTTTTTAATTGATCTATGATGATTTCTATATGATTTATGATGAATATTTGCGCTGCCCTAATTCGATTTGTATGTTTTATTATGTTAATTATACGTTTGAATGCCGTCTGATCTCTAACTTACTCGATCGAGCTAATGCTCACTCGATCGAGGCGGTCTGTTCTTGCTTTTACTCGATCGAGCTTAATGTGTACTCGATCGAGTCTTTCCTGTTTTGCTCGTGCTCGATCGAGCTTACTGTTTTACTCGATCGAGGGTTCTGTTTTACTGTTGCTCGATCGAGCTTAATGATTACTCGATCGAGGTTTTTCCTTTTTGCTTTTACTCGATCGAGCTGTTGTTGTATTCGATCGAGGACTTCCCGTGCTGTTTTAATACTTATCGTCTGTTTTTACCGTATGCTTGTATAATATTATGTCGTTATGCTTACAGAATTATTTTTTAGCGTACATTCTTATTATATATCAATTATACATTAATTATATCTTATGTATCGATCAAAGGAGACCTCTGCATTATGACGTGTTGAAATTCACCACAGTGAATTCATCTCGTACGCGATAAGATCTCATAATGTATTTAAATTGGGCATTCACATTATGTTGATGTTCACCACAGTGGACTCAAATTATGCAGTGAATATCCGACTAAGCATCTAATGGGGTGAAATAACTCGTATTAAGGTTTTACCCACAGGTAACCTAACATTAAAGTAAAACACTCAATAAAGAGAGTATTCTTGATTATGTAATTAAGCATGCGTAGGTTGTCCACAGATACTACACATTGCCTAATGAATGTTTATAACTTACTCATTTAAGTTTCAAGTCTTAGTCATAATTGCTATTGTGTGATAAACTCAAAGCCTAATGTTCTGAGCATTGTTCACAATGCAGTACCGTTGCAAAGCTCCCTCAATAACTGTGTCCAAGCAGTGCCACAACTTGATGGTACTAATTACTCTGAATGGAAGGAGCATCTCGAGTTCTATTTAGGTATTCTTGAACTTGATCAGGTGCTTACTGGAACAGCTCCTGCTGAACCAGCTGAAGATACGAGTAAAGAAGTACTTGATGAGTATAACTGGTGGAAGAAATGTGACAGTCTTTGCTTAAAATTTTTACGACTTACCACTGCACAAAACATTAAGTCCTCCATTTCGGAGACAGGCTGTACTACAGCCAGTAAGTATATGGAAATCATTAAGGAACGCTTTCAGACTACCGATAAAGCGGTAGCTGGAAAACTTATGTCTGAACTTACCACTGCTAAGTATAATGAGAATGTTACCACCATGCAGCAACATGTGCTGCATATGACGAATCTGGCAGCTAAGTTGGGAAAATTGGGCATGAAAGTTGAGGATCCGTTCCTTGCCCAGTTTATAACCAACTCTCTGCCAGATAAGTTTGATGCTTTTCACCTTCATTACAACATCGTTAAAGAAATTTGGAGTGTTAATGAATTGACCAATAAACTGGTTCAAGAAGCAGCAAGAATCAAACAGAAAGATGAGGCTGATGCCTCAAGTAAGAATGGTGGTTTACCCCAGGCACATCATGTGCATCATGCAAGCGGGAAATCTAAAGGTAAGTTTGGAAACAGGAAGGGCATTAAGCCAAGCCCTTCTGATAAACCGTCTGCATCTGGCGTAAAGAAGGAAATTAAGAAGCAGGAAAGTTGCTTTTTCTGTAGAAAACCTGGGCACTTTCAGCAAGACTGCATAAAGCGTAAGAATTGGTTCGAAAAGAAGGGTAAGCCTTTGGCTTTAGTATGTTTCGAATCAAATTATGTTGAAGTTCCTTTTAACACTTGGTGGCTAGATACAGGCTCTAATGTACACATTTCGAATTCCTTGCAGGGATTCCTTATGACAAGAACCATAAATCCAAATGAGGCATCCTTATACATGGGGAATAAAGAAAAAGCCTCAGTAGAAGTCATTGGAAGATTTAGCTTGAAATTAAGTACTGGATTTAAGTTGATTTTGGAGGATACACTTTATGTTCCCTCCTTCGGACGCAATTTAATTTCAGTTTCTAAGTTAGATAATAGTGGTTTTAAATTATGTTTTGGACAAGGTTGTTTCAGTATGTATCGAGACAATATTTTTGTTGGTTCTGGGATTTTAGAAAACGGATTATATCGTATTTATTTAGACAAATTGTTTTCAGAATCTCTTTGTGTTTCTCATAATGTTTCTCTGCATAATAATGTTGGTTCGAAACGTGGAAGATCTAATGAAAGTTCCTCCTTCTTGTGGCATAAACGTTTGGCCCATATTTCAAGAGAAAGAATGAACATATTGGTTAAAAACAATATGTTACCTTCTCTTGATTTTACGGATTTTGGGACGTGTGTGGAATGCATTAAAGGTAAGCAAACCAAACACACCAAGAAAGGGTCCACAAGAAGCACTGCGTTATTAGAAATTATACATACAGACATTTGTGGTCCTTTTGATGTTCCCTCCATGAGCGGAGAGAAATATTTCATCACATTTATCGATGATTATTCACGTTATTGTTATCTTTACCTTTTGCATGAAAAATCTCAATCAGTAAACGCTTTAGAGGTTTACATTAAGGAGGTGGAAAGGCAATTGGGAAAGAAAGTGAAAATCATAAGGTCAGATAGAGGTGGTGAATATTATGGCAAATATGATGAATCAGGACAACATCCTGGTCCCTTTGCAAAACTCCTTGAAAGTTTGGGTATTGTCCCTCAGTACACAACTCCTGGTTCTCCATGGATGAATGGTGTAGCTGAGAGGCGTAATCGAACCCTATTAGAGGCTGTAAGGACAATGATGAGTAATACCAACTTACCCATGAAGTTGTGGATGCATGCCCTTATGACTGCTGTGTATGTTGGAAACCGGGTTCCCAGTAAGGCAGTTTCAAAGACACCATTTGAACTGTGGAAAGGGTGGAAACCGAGTCTTCAACATTTGCATGTATGGGGATGCCCAGCAGAGGCACGCATTTATAATCCACATGAAAGGAAACTCGATCAAAGAACCATTAGTGGGTTCTTTATCGGCTATCCAGAAAAGTCTAAAGGGTATAGGTTTTACTGTCCTACACACAAAACAAGAATTGTGGAAACCGGAAATGCCAAATTCCTTGAGAATGGCGAAGTTAGTGGGAGTGATCAGGTAAGGGATGTCATAGTCAATGAAGTTAGGGTGGCAATTCCAGCTTCTTTGCCCCCAATTTCAATTGATGAAGTTCCACATAATGATAATGTTGACCCAGTCAATATTGTGGAACCTAACGTTGATGACCCTCCACTCCCGAATGATAACATTGCCACTGAAGTTGTTGATACAGCCCCTGAAATAGTATTAAGAAGGTCCACAAGACCTAGAAAGCCAACTACTTCAGATGACTATGTGTATCTACAACAATGTGAATTTGACATTAGTATTGATAATGATCCGGTTACGTTTTCACAAGCTATGAATTGTAATGATTCCGATAAATGGATTAATGCCATGAAAGAAGAGATGGAGTCTATGGCTAAGAATGAGGTCTGGGAGTTGGTCAATTTACCAGTAGGTCATAAGGCTGTCGGCTGCAAGTGGGTCTTTAAGACCAAGCGCGACTCCTCAGGTAATATTGAACGACATAAAGCCAGACTGGTAGCTAAAGGCTTTAATCAGAAAGAAGGCATTGATTATAATGAAACCTTCTCTCCAGTTTCTAAGAAGGATTCATTACGGATCATTTTAGCTTTTGTAGCTCATTTTGATTTAGAGCTACATCAAATGGATGTGAAAACGGCATTCTTGAATGGGAGTTTGGAAGAAGAAGTCTACATGGCTCAGCCTGAAGGCTTCATTATTGATGGCAAAGAGGACAAGGTCTGTATATTAAAGAAGTCCATTTATGGACTTAAGCAAGCTTCTCGACAATGGTATATTAAGTTCCATAATACCATTACCTCCTTTGGGTTTCAAGAAAACACTGTTGATCAGTGTATATACCTGAAGATCAGTGGGAGTAAGTTTGCATTTTTGGTTCTATATGTCGATGACATACTTATAGCAAGCAGTGATTTGGGACTATTACGTCAAACTAAAGATTTCCTATCAAGCAACTTTGAGATGAAAGATATGGGAGAGGCGTCCTATGTGATCGGGGTGGAAATATCTCGAGACAGATCACAAAGGACATTAGGGTTGTCTCAGAAAGCCTATATCAGTAAAGTTTTAGAAAGATTTAACATGGTAAAATGTAATCCCAATGATGTTCCTATTCAGAAAGGGGATAAGTTCAGCTTAAGTATGTGTCCTAAGACTGAGCTAGAACGAAATACCATGAAAAACTTTCCTTATGCATCTCTGGTTGGAAGCTTAATGTATGCGCAGGTCTGTACAAGACCTGACATAAGTTTTGCAGTAGGTATGTTGGGTCGATATCAGTCCAATCCTGGAATGGGTCATTGGAGTGCGGCTAAGAAGGTTTTAAGGTACTTGAAGGGAACAAGGGACAAAATGCTCACTTATAGACATACTGATCAGCTTGAGGTTCTTGGATATGCTGACTCAGATTTTGGAGGATGCGTGGACTCAAGGAAAAGCACTTTTGGTTATGTGTTTGTTTTAGCTGGGGGAGCAATCTCCTGGAAAAGTGCTAAACAAACAATTATTGCCTCGTCCACTATGGAAGCTGAGTTTGTAGCGTGCTTTGAGGCTACTATTCAAGCTTTATGGTTGCGGAATTTTCTTTCAGGGCTTAGCATTATGAATTCTGTTGCAAGGCCGTTGAAAATTTATTGTGATAATACCGCAGCTGTCTTCTTTTCGAAGAATGACAAGTATTCTAAAGGAATAAAGCACATGGAAATGAAATACTTGTCAGTTAAGGAGGAAGTTCGGAAAAACATTGTGTCAATTGAGCACATTAATACTAGTGCTAATATAGCAGATCCTTTAACTAAGGGATTACCTCCAAAGACATTTTTGAAGCATGCTATTGATATGGGTCTGGAGGATAATCATTAAGGCTTTTCGTTTATGTATGGATCATGCTAGTGGTTTGTAATAATGACACTTATGTTTTGATTAATCGATTTATGTTTTATTATGATGATGATTTCCGAACACTTTTCTGTATCGTATTATTGTTATTGTATACATTATTGTTGCACGATTAACAGAGTTAGTCCTTTTCCTCAAGGACATTATTTGGGGATTATGTTTGCTCCTTGTACAGACTAATTATTCTAAGTGATTGGTCCGTAGTACATGGAAGGACCACTTCTCTTTTATAGTAGTGTCTCCGCCATGACTCAACCAGTTGTTCAGGGATGATCAGGGTAATTAAGATAAACCCATTATGTATTCATTTAATCGTCTACGCGCCTTATGTTACAATTAAGCGTGACATTATGTTTTAATCAGTAATATGGTCCAAGTGGGAGAATGTAAGAATTATTATATTAATATTATTTAATTCTCTATTGTGTGGACCTAATTACTGATATTAGTTGCCTTAATTAAATAATGGTTAAATATATTATTTCGGGTTTTTATTAGGAGTCCTAGTTTAAGTAGATTATGGTAAATAGTTACAGGCTATTAACATAACTGACTACTTATTCCATAAAGCCCCTCCTGCCACCTCTCTATATAAGTACACATGTTTGTGCTTTAACCTAATTCATTCATATCAGAAACACACAGAAAGAAAGTGAATTAGAGAATAAGGAAGGTAGGAGAAGGCAAAGCAATAAGGGTTTATTATTTATCTTTCTCAAGTAACTTTATTATCAGATCTGATGGCTGCACCACGTAAGTACCTTTCAGTAATTATTGCTTTAATCAAGATCATATAATTTATGTTTAACGTATATTCCAACTATTTTACATATAGATACAACAATCTATTAACTTAAAAATACGCTAATTACCAAACACCTACTAATTTGGCTAATTGAAATTTACGGTCAAATCGATAACCGAATATGTCATTTTTAGTAATCTGCTTAACCATTATGCTTCTGCTAATAATAATTTGCCTGAATGGCCAAACATGGTCATAGTAACTGTTCAATTTTTCTTCGTTCGTTTAAAATTTATATCAAAGATTGTACAAAAAAATCATGCGTTACAATATAACTTGTTACCAACCCTCTGCCATTCATTTGTTTGTTCGTTTATATTCTTTGTAAGATGTATTTTAACAAAGACAAACAAATGATTGGAGACGGAGGATGATGAAGTATATTTGATCAAATTTACATTAAATAACGTGTCTCGTTCTCAAATTTTATGAGGATGCCATCTCACATATCCGATTATAAATTTGTATCTATGTTCTGTATCGAATTCGTTTATGTGCTACCTAGTGACAACCGATTGACAATGACTTAGATTTCAAAACAAGGAAATACTTACATACTCAATGGAAGGAAAAATGAATCATCTTCATTTCTTTTGTTCCATTTTCTCTCACAAACATTATTATATCTTATATTCTAATCTCAATCATTTACCTTTTGTCTCAAGAAATCTACAACCATCCGATCGGGCTCACATTTAATCCGGACGTTAAGAAGCAATGGACCCCCCCAGTTGCCATAAATATTGATATCCCCACAGTGATGGTCGCCGCATATACTTTGGAAAGAGGTAAATTAATAGCACCGAGAGTAAAGAATCAGTAAATACTTGTGGTTGTGGGACCTCTCTTTTCTCTTACCAGCGCACGTACACCATTTTCACATTTCTCCGTTCTCTTCTCATATTGTGCATCCCCAATTTTCGCGCTGTTAGTATGTGACTCGTATGTCTCGTACGGAATATGTCGGAGTAAGATTAAAGATGAAAAGAAATTAAGGAATTAAAATAGAAACCTAAAGAGACAAGGAAAGAGCAGTGGTGTGCTCGACTTATGCGTATTTCTCCGTGGATTAATGCATTGATGATGTCAGCATAATATTTTGCTACTATCTTCACGTGTTTGTCTAGCTTTTGGAAAGCAGTGGGTTTCCTATTATTTAATTAGCTTTCGTGCGTATATACGTACGTTGCTTCTTTGGTTTCTTAGTTAATTAGTTTAGTTTCCTAAGTTTGTTTAGGAAACTTAGTTTGTTTATTATTATTTATTTCCTAATTTGATTAGTCTTAGTTAAGGTAGCTTACTATATAAACACTACCTTAGCCTAACTATTCTTTAAGGAGAAAATTGTGAGGCAAACACATTGAGAGTTTTAAGAGGCAGATCTAGAAAACTCTGTGCTCATCTTTTGTAATCTGTAATTCTCCCGACATAGTGAAATATTTTCCCTCGCCCTTGTGGACGTAGCTATCACATTGATAGTGAACCACGTAAATCTTGTGTCTTTTATTTTTTGCATCTACTCCAAGACGCTTCCGCGCACAACAATTGGTATCAGGGCCTTTAGTTTTAGATCCAGGAGGAGAAGATGTCAAGTGAGACTACAAGAATTGAGAAGTTCGATGGGAGGAATAGTTTTGCACTATGGCAGTTGAAGATGAGGGCTTTGCTAAAAGAAAGGTGTATCTGGAAACCCTTGACGCAGGGTTTCTCCACGAAGGTGAAGAAGACCGAAGCTTCTGCTTCGGGTGTTGAACCTAGGATGATTGAGACGGAAGATCCTGCCTTGGTAACAATGGAGGAGAGGGCTCATTCATCGATCTTGTTGAGTTTGTCAGACGATGTCCTAACCGAGGTAGCTGGTGAGTTGTCTGCTGCGGGTTTATGGCTGAAATTGGAGAGTTTGTACATGACAAAGTCACTCACCAATAAGTTGTTGTTGAAACAACGTCTGTTTTCTTTCAAGATGCAATTAGGTATGTCACTTCGTGATCATCTAGACAAATATAATACTATATTACTAGATCTGCGTAATATAGATGTTAAGATTGAGGATGAAGATGCTGCTTTAATTCTGCTGGTTTCTTTACCTGCGTCGTATGAGAATTTTGTGGATTCTTTTGTTCTTGGTAAAGAAACATTAACCCTAGAGGAAGTGAAGTCAGCACTTTGCACTAGGGAGTTGCGTCAAAAGGCAACTGTTGACTTAGGAGACGGATCAGGGGCAAGCTTAGTTGTTAATAAGGCTAAGAAAGGTGGATCCTATAAGAGAAAGGCTAAAGCTAAATTTCAAGACACCAATAATGCTACTAATTCTGTTATCTGTTTTCTATGTAAAGAACCCGGGCATAAAAGACCTAGTTGTCCTAAGTTGAAAACTAAGTCTAATGCGGCTGTAGTTCAAAGTAAGAATACAGAGTACGATTCTGAGGCGGACTATGCTCTTGCGGTTGATTATATTCGTCCTATTGATCGTTGGATTCTGGATTCTGGTTGTTCTTATCATATGTGTCCACACAAGCATTGGTTTAATACTTATGAGTCCTCTAATGGGGGTTACGTTGTTGTTGGTAACAATGCTACTTGTGAGGTAGTGGGTATAGGGTCAATCAAGGTGAAGACTACTCAGGGTAAGATTTGTGCTTTGACTAATGTGAGACATGTTCCAGCTTTAGGGAAGAATCTTATTTCACTTGGTGCATTAAGTGATTTAGGATATGAGTTCCGGGGTAAAGGGAAGAATTTGTCTATCATGAAGGGTTCTAGTTTGGTGCTGAAAGGTGTCAAACAAAATACCTTGTATGTCTTACAAGGTGAAACACTGACTAGTTCTGCAGTTTGTGCGTCCGTAAATCACGAAGAGATGACTAAGCTTTGGCATAAAAGGCTTGGTCATATGGGTGAGAGAGGGATGCAACTATTGTCTAAGAGAGATCTTCTTAACGGTGTCAAGGTGAGGAACCTTGAGTTTTGTGAACATTGTGTGTTTGGTAAGAAACACAGATCTAAATTTAGCAAGGGTGTTCATAGAACAAAAGAAGTCCTTGATTATATCCATTCAGATGTCTGGGGGCCTGCTCGAGTTGAAGGTATGGGAGGATATCATTATTTTGTTACTTTTATTGATGATTATTCGAGGTACACATGGCTTAGGTTGCTTAAGCATAAGAGTGAGGTTTTCAAAGTCTTTGTGCAATGGAAGACTTTGGTGGAAAATCAGAAAGGTAAGAAGATCAAGAAGCTACGAACGGACAATGGTTTGGAATTCTGTTTAGGGGAATTCGATGAGTTCTGTAAGAATGAGGGTATTGCGAGGCATCATACCGTCAGGGGTACACCACAGCAGAACGGTGTAGCAGAACGAATGAATCAGACACTGTTAGAGAGAGTTCGATGCATGCTCTCTAATGCAGGTCTTGCAAGAAGGTACTGGAGTGAAGCTGTTCTTACAGCTTGTTACTTGATTAATCGTGGGCCTCATATGGGAATTGACTGCAAGATTCCTTATGAGTTATGGAGCGGCAATGTACCGGATTACTCTACACTTAAAGTCTTTGGATGTTTAGCTTATTATCATGTAAAAGATAGTAAGTTGGATCCAAGGGCTAGGAAGGGATGCTTTCTGGGATATGGAGATGGAGTTAAGGGGTTCAAGATTTGGTCTCCTTCAGAGGGTCGTGTTATTATTAGCAGGGATGTTACCTTTGATGAAAATTCCATGTTTATTTCTAAAGAGGTGTCCGAGGGTGTTGAAAAGAGTAAGAATGCCGAGAAAGAGGTGGAGTTTGAGGTGGCTCCTGCCATTTTATCTATGTTTCCACGAGTTGTGATCGAGGAGGATGCCGAACCAGTTACTTCTAATCCTGTAACTACTCCACATGAGGAGGAAAGTGATCAGGAAGAGTCTTCTAATCAACCAACTGATCCTACTAACTTGCCTAAACGTGTAAGTAAGAAGACCAAGAGGTTTATTGAGGAGCTTGAAGGCCGCAAGGTTTGTGGCAATAATTGCTATGCTGAGGAGATGGTTGGTTATGCATTACAGGTAGCTGATGAAATTGAGTCTGAAGAACCATCATCTTATGAAGAAGCAATTGTTAGTAGTGAGTCAGTGCAATGGCTTGCTGCTATGGGTGAAGAGATGGAGTCTCTTTACAAAAATAATACTTGGGAACTTGTGCCACCACCAAAAGGGAGAAAATTGATAGGGTGAAAATGGGTGTTCAAGAAAAAGGAAGGAACTTCAGAGGCTGAAACAATTAGATACAAGGCTAGACTTGTTGCAAAGGGGTTCAGTCAGATAGTGGGAGTTGATTATGTGGAGATTTTCTCTCCTGTTGTGAGACACACTTCTATTCGTGTGTTACTAGCAATAGTGGCACATTATGATTATGAGCTTGAGCAACTTGATGTCAAGACTGCTTTCCTTCACGGGGAGTTGGAGGAAGAGATTCTAATGAAGCAGCCTGAAGGGTTTGAAATTCCGGGGAGAGAGCATTTTGCCTGTCATTTAAAGAAGTCCTTATATGGACTTAAACAATCTCCAAGGCAATGGTACAAAAGATTTGACACTTTCATGGTAGAGCATGGGTATGAGAGAAACCCATATGATTGTTGTGTTTATCATAACAAGCTAGAAGATGGGTCTTTGATTTATTTACTCTTATATGTTGATGATATGCTTGTTGCTGCTAAGAAAATGTCGGATGTTGATAAATTAAAGAAGCTACTCAGTTCAGAGTTCGATATGAAGGATCTGGGATCCGCGAAGAAGATATTAGGGATGGAGATTTTCAGGGATCGTTCTAAAAGGAAGCTTTTCTTATCTCAGAAAGGCTACATTGAGAAAATACTTAGCCGTTTTGGTATGAGTACTGCTAAACCTTTAAATACTCCTTATGCTGTCGGTAAGTTAACTATATCTTCTGCACCTCAAACTGAAGCTGAGAAGTCTTATATGTCAACGGTTCCCTATGCTAGTGCAGTTGGCAGTTTAATGTATGCCATGGTTTGCACTAGGCCAGATATTGCACATGCAGTTAGTGTTGTTAGCAGGTTTATGGCTCAACCTGGTAAAGAACACTGGTTAGCGGTGAAGAGAATTCTTCGCTATATGAGAGGAACGGCGGATGTTGGCCTTGTTTATGGGAATGATGATGATTGTTTGGTTGTTGGATATTCTGATTCCGACTATGCTGCAGATGTAGATAGCAGGAGGTCCGTAACCGGGTATGTTTTTACACTTGGTGGTTCTGTTGTTAGTTGGAAGTCTACTCTTCAATCTTCTGTGACTTTGTCAACCACGGAGGCGGAGTATATGGCTTTGACTGCGGCTGCCAAAGAGGCTATATGGTTAAAGGGGCTTGTAAGTAAGCTTGGTCTACATCAAGAGATCGCTTCGTTATATTGTGATAGCTTAAGTGCTATTTGTTTGGCGAAGGATCAAGTGCATCATGATAGAACCAAGCACATAGATGTCAGATATCATTTTCTGAGGAACGAGAAAAGAATCAAGGTGAAGAAAGTGGGAACAGCTGATAATCCTGCGGATTGCTTCACTAAGCC